>JACXGI010017808.1:0-13990 GCA_016801175.1 Esox masquinongy
GGTGGATGGGGAAGGAAGCAGAGAGGTGGATGGGGAAGGAAACAGAGAGGTGGATGGGGAAGGAAATGGTGAGCATTAGTGACAAAAGGTATAGATGGAGGAAGATAAGGGAGAAAAAAAAATGGCAAAAGAGGGAAGAATTGTGCTGAATAGTGTTGACTGAGGAGATGTAAATGTAGCCATGGTCACCAAGCAAAAGTGGTGATGTCATTGCCTGGTAATAGTCCTTCACAGATAGCGGGTGTATTTTAGGGTTGGTTGTGTGAGTTTATAGAACAGCCCCATGTTTCTTTCATACCCATTAAATTTAGCACAGTCCAACATACAGCAAAGAAAACAGACTTCCACTTTGTTATTGTTGTTAAACAATGTTAACCCTGATATGCCCCGCTACTGCCCAGCTTTACTTTCTCCTCATCCTTCCCTCCAAACCTTGTGCTTTCTCTCATCCCTGTGCTTTCTCTCATCCCTGTGCTTTCTCTCATCCCTGTGCTTTCTCTCCTATCCCTTGCTCCACCTCCTTTCTTACATCCCTCTCAGCAGCTCTATGAGAACTAAGCCCTTAAGGAGAGTCTACTGACAGAATGTTAATTTAGACCATGAAACAGGGCTAAACGGGCTAAGCCGCCACACAGAACAGATGAGTGTGGTTGTTCTCTGTGTGTAGTACCAGTTTTCATAAGCAGATACAAATGTCTTTGGGAGTTTGTCTCAATACAATTTAACCTGTAAATGTCATAGCAGATATGAACATTCACATTAATTGCAAATAAGACTCCATATTAACACACACACTATTCGTTACACCCAGGGGACTCAGCTGAACTGGGTCGATCAACTGGGGACTCTGACCTACATTAATATGAACCTAGAGGGCCTGAGGGATGGTCAAGCACCCACAGACGGAGACCAGCTCATGGGAGAAGTGGGTCGTTGACATTCTAGTAGCATCTCAGCTTAGTCTTCTGTAGAGAGAGACTAGTGGAGAGAAAGAGGAGAGAGAGACAAGAGAGTAAGAAGGGAGAGACTAGAGGAGAGAGAGGCAAAAAAGAGAGGAGAGATTAGATAAGAGAGGCCTTGTACTTTTCCCTGCAGCTAGAAGAAATAAGCATTGAAATTTGAGGAAAAATCACTCTGGGCAGTGATCCCATGGGATGAGCTGTGACATTGGGATTAGCATTAATGCTAAAAATCTAAATATGTGTCTACATTTCAGAAGCAAAGCAGATTTAGTTGGGGGATGGTGAGGTGAGAGGTATGCGGCTCTAAGGGAAGTATGATTTTCATGTGAAAAAAGCAGTTGGAAGACTTCAGAAACAAGGACATTATTTGATCCTCACCAAGGCCAACTTGTGAAAATAAAACAAAAAAAGTTTAGTGAGGTTTCTGCACAGTAAATATTTCCGGGTAAAAACTATACTGTGACATTCATACAGAGGCTTACTGAGTCACTCTCATACTATGACATACGGTGTCAATGTCACTGTCATAATGTCTCACACTGTGTCAATGTAACACTGTCATAATGTCTCACATTGTGTCAATGTCATGCTGTCATAATGGCTCACACTCTGTCAATGTCACACTGTCATAATGGCTCACACTGTGTCAATGTCACACTGTCATAATATCTCACACTGTGTCAATGTCACAGTGTCATAATGTCTCACACTGGGTCAAAGTCACACTGCCATAATGTCTCACATTGTGTCAATGTAACTCTGTCATAATGTCTCACACTGTGTCAATGTCACACTGTCATAATGTCTCACGCTGTGTCAATGTCATGCTGTCATAATGGCTCACACTCTGTCAATGTCACACTGTCATAATGGCTCACACTGTGTCAATGTCACACTGTCATAATATCTCACACTGTGTCAATGTCACAGTGTCATAATGTCTCACACTGGGTCAAAGTCACACTGCCATAATGTCTCACATTGTGTCAAAGTAACTCTGTCATAATGTCTCACACTGTGTCAATGTCACACTGTCATAATGTCTCACGCTGTGTCAATGTCACACTGTCATAATGTCTCACACTGGGTCAAAATCACTGTCATAATGTCTCACATTGTGTCAATGTAACACTGTCATAATGTCTCACACTGTGTCAATGTAACACTGTCATAATATCTCACACTGTGTCAATGTCAAAGTGTCATAATGTCTCACACTGGGTCAAAATCACTGTCATAATGTCTCACACTGTGTCAATGTCACACTGTCATAATGTTTCACACTGTGTCAATGTCACACTGTCATAATGTCTCACACTGTGTCAGTCACACTGTCATAATATCTCACACTGTGTCACTGTCACACACCAAGTGCTTTGGTATGTAGAGTGAGGCTGAATCTTTTCTTTTTGATATAGAGATGACGTTGACAGACCTCAGGTTCAGTCATCCTTTGAATGAAAAAAATGGAACACTATTTTGTCTTATGAAATTTTTCCTTAAAAACATCAGGGACAAGTCTCCTTCCTTCACAGATATTATTCTGCCACTAAAGTCTCTGATTCATGTCATGTTTCTAAAAGGATGTCATGCTTAAGCTGGTCAGCATTCCACACTCATATTCATCAGAGCTCACAGCACAAACATCAAAGTCCTTTTCAGATTGCATGACTTGGAGTGGCTGAAGTCCAATGTGAATTTGAATACTTAAATATGTAGGCCAAGTTAGCACGTTTGCAGACAAAATGACTCAAAATTGGGTGGCATATGTTGTTTTATTTGGTTCATGATCTGAAGACTGAGACACAGAGAACATCTAAATGGGGTCAAACACCTTTTCACGAGACAGTATTTGGAAATGCATTTACAACACACTTTTGAAAGGAAATAATATAATACATAATAATATATATATATATTTTATATTAAATAATATATATAGTTTTTATATTTCACGTGTATTTAATGTCTCAATATGTCTGACCTGAGCCCCATGCTGCACAGCAGACAGAAGACAGTGTTGATCTTGCCTGAGTCAGATCGACTGCTAGAGTTGGTTATGCAAGATGCTTACATGGAGGGGGCAGAGGGAGAGCACAGGACTGCCATGGAGACATCAGGAGACATCCAGACATTAACTGGACAGCAGAGCGAATCGGTTGCCATTTTCGGTGGCCCGTGTTAATTGTATATTAACTGTGAGTCACATGAAACGTGTTGTATGAGGAGATAGATAATTTCATCAGAGAGATAATACGAAGACATCATGACTGAGGCACAGACACACACACACACTCACTCACCCATGCATTGACTCAGTACACACCTTGGAACCACCAACATTCATTCCAGAGGTCAGCCAAAACAGTATTTTTCATCGTCAGCACTACTCTTTTCTCACTTTCGGAAATGATATCCTTGAGTCAGTATTTGGAAAAAGTCAATGCCAAAACAGACACTCTCGCCTTGCAGAGAGAGGAAAAAGTTAGAATAAGCCATTCTAAACAAACTCAGAGAGTGTGTGTGAGAGGGAGAGCCATACCAGACCTAGGTTGTTCTAAGCAACATGGCCAAGAGAAAGAGTGATGTCCATTTGAAACAAAGCTCTGCCTGGCTATCCTGCTGCTCCTTAGCAGCCAGAGACAGTCCCAGACTAAGGAAAACAAAGAGACAGGGACACAACTAGAGGAATGTAGGGGACAAAAATAATAAAGGGAAATAATAACTGAAGAGAAAAGATGGCTTTAAAGAGAATGAGCGAACTAGAGGACAGAAATCGGCAGCCTCTTGTGTGTTTATCATCTCAAGTGAGGTCATGTCTCCCCCCCTCCATCCCTCCTCCGAGGTCGGGGTAGATATTCTCCAGAGTCCACTCTGCTACCTGGAGACCGACCTACAGAACCCTCAGCCAGCCAGCGAATCACAGGTCCTGAGAACCAAACTGCTGTGTCCTGATTGGTCAAGGGATCCCAGGGGCTCATTACAGTATCAAAGTGGATGGCATTGTGCTGCCTGAGCTAGGTCTGCCAATTATATGCCCTCCCCACTTTGTCCTTCACTTTCTTTTAGTTTCTGTGCAGCTATAACACCCCCCCACCACAAAAAAACCACACACAGCACACCCAGAACATCTTAATGAGAAAGTGAATGAAACCATTATGTTCTTCTACTACAGGCCAAGAAAGCCACATAAAGACACAAAATGCAACTCCAAGCTTGCAGAAATGAGAAATCCGTCTAAGGAATTGAGTTTATAGCTGAACAAAAATGATAGATAAAATGCAGATAAAGTTTAATGTGGTGAGGAAAACAAGGGCCGGGAAAATGCTGAAGAACTAGAACAAGAAACACACAACTTCAAGGAACATCAATAGGCTCAGATGTATTGCCTAGTGGGGTTCTGCTAGGTCCAACGTTAAAACACATTCAAATACTTTCCAGGATACATGTAAATGACGAGGATACAATAGGGAACATGCAAACACCTACACAACCAAACAGGTCGTTTAACCTCAGTCATTCAAACACACACGTTTAAACTTCAGCGTACATTCACACACAGCTGACTAAGAACACCTACATTACAACATGCAGAGATGTTCACTTGAAGACACACACAACTCTTTAATCTCTCCTTTGCCGGGTGGCTAATCATTTCTTCATAAGCAGCTCTCTTTTCAACATTTCTCTGCCATCCCCTCCCTCTAGTCTTCTGTCTTTGACACGCCCGGTTATTTTCATAGACAAATACATACACACACACACACTCACATTTGTCTTTCCATCCTTTTGGGGCCCTGACATGTAACATTCAGTCACCCTTAACATAACATTAACCTCAGCAAGTTAACTTTCACACTTAAACTAAAACCAGCCTATTAACTAACCAATAATACCTAACCAAATGAATTTGGTACATTCTGAGGAAAAAAGAATGCACTGGCGAGCTCTGCAACACAAAAAGGCCTGGACGTCCACAGAAGACAACAGTGGCGGATGATTGTAGAAAAGAAAAACCCCTCACACAACATCCAGCCAAGTGAAGAACACTCCAGGAGTTAGGCATATCATTATCCAGGTCTACCATAAAGAGAAGACTTCACAAGAGCAAATACAGAGGGTTCACCACAAGGTGCAAACCATTCATAAGCCTCAAGAATAGAAAGGCCAGATTAGACTCTGCCAAAAAACAACTAAAAAAGCCAGCCCAGTTCTGGAACAGCATTCTTTGGACAGATGAAACTAAGATCCACCTGTACCAGAATGATGGGAAAAAAGCATGGAGAAGGCTTGGAACAGCTCATGATCTGAAGCATACCACATCATCTGTAAAACACGGTGGAGGCAGTGTGATGGCATGGCCATGCATGGCTTCCAATGGCACTGGGTAACTAGTGTTTATTGATGTGACAGAAGCAGCCGGATGAATTCTGAAGTGTATAGGGATATATTGTCAGCTCAGATACAGCCAAATTCAGTGAAGTTGATTGGATGGCGCTTCACTTTACAAATGGACAATGACCCAAAACATACCTCGAAAGCAACCCAGGAGGTTTTTAAGCAAAGAAGAGGAATATTCTGCAATGGCCGAGTCAATCACCTGATCTCAACCCAATCGAGCATGCATTTCACTTGCTGAAGACAAAACTTAAGGCAGAAAGACCCATAAACAAACAACTACTGAACACAGTTGCAGTAAAGGCCTGGCAAAGCATCACAAAGGAGGAAACCCAGTGTTTAGTGATGTCTATGCCTTCCAGAATTCAAGCAGTCATTGCCTGAAAAGGATTCTCGACAATGTTTAAAAATGAACATTTTATTTATGATTGTGTTAATTTGTCCAATTACATTTGAGGCCCTGAAATAAGGGGACTGTGTATGAAAATGGTTGCAATTCCTAAACGTTTCATACAATATTTTTGTTCAACCCCTTGAATTAATGCTGGAGCGTCTGCACTTCAATTCCATCTTGGTTGTTTCATATTAAATCCATTGTGGTGGCATACAGAGCCAAAATTATGAAAATTGTGTCAGTGTCCAAATATTTCTGGACCTAACTGTACAGTCTGCGTGACACACAGCTTTAGCTTTGCCACATCATTCCCACAAAAAACACTGAAAAACATATGGACACATTAAGACACCCTTAGCCAACCTTCCCCAAGGTATTCAGACAGAACTACAGCCTTACTCAGTGTGGCTTGTGTTTGATTCAGATCAGATGCTAACAAAATGACTAGACTGTTATTTCCGTCTTCAAAGAAGTGGAAGGAATGACATGCCAGGGCCATATGTACATACAGTTAAGCCCAAAAGTATTCATACCATGCCAAATTTTGAGCCATAGTGAATTTTTATTTAACCAATAGGTTTCTTCAGGCTAGAAATGGCATAAACAAGTGACAAAACACTATTTCTGTTTTTAACCATGACTTGCTGTTGACTATTAACTGACTAGAGAACTACTGCTGTTCAGCTGTTCTCAATTTATAGGTGATTAGAATGCTCTCTCATGGTGGAAATTACAAGACTATTTTAAATGGTATAGAAACTTGCATTTTCTCAAAAATCGGCAACAATTTCAAGGGGTATGAATATTGGACATGGCATTTTTTCTAAAAATGTGAAAACAGCAGAAATAGTTCGGTTATTCATTTGTATCTCCAGCACAATATCTTACCGTGTTTTGTCACTTGTTTATGTCACTTCCAGCCAGAAGAAACCTATTGATCAAATAAAAATTCAATATGGCTCAAAATTTGGCATGGGTATGAATACCTTTGGGCTTAATTGTAGATAAAGATTCACTGACACAGACATTCTCTCCCCTCTATTGTTGGTCCTTAAGCACCAGTCTGCTGTAAGATGTCTGACACGTGTCTTCGATCACAGCAGATCTAGAAAGGATAAAAGGGAGAGCAAGTTATCCAGTGTCAATGAAGGAAAAGGTGGGGAGGAGAGTGCAGTGGAATCATCTTACAAAACAGGATGTGTCATAGAGAACATCCTCCCAGGCAGTCTTCTGAGGGACAAAAGGTGTCACTATCTGTCACTCTTGGAAGACAGTGGACGTTTAATTAAGAAGTGAGGGTTATGGCCAGTATACCAAAAGCTATTCTAAGGCATAACAACGCAGAGTCCCTGAACACAGCACTTAGCTGTGGTAAATTGACCATACATTACAAACTCCCAAGACGCTTCTTTGCGACTATGAACTGGTTACCAACACAATTACCAACAGCAATACCCACAGTAGATGGCCTCATACCATGGATTTCAGCCAGCATTCAGCATTCCAAGCATCCGGTTTATAATATGTAAATTCTACTCAACCATCTGTCTCTAAAGTGGTTGTCTGTCCCAGAATGCCACTGGTCAGTTAGGCTCCTGGCTGCTTTTCAGTGTAACTAAGGTGATGACTTGGCATCATGTCGTAACCTCATTTAGGGTCAGACTGAACTCTGGCCAACCGCTATCTTCAGGGAATAGAAGAGTCATAGAAGTATTGGGAAAAAACACACACGACCTGGTGTTCCTCCAGCGGATGTCCTAGCGAGGGATCATTGGGAACTGTGGAAAATACGTTGGCAGAAGTCTCTGGAAAACTCTCCAGCAGACTCCCAGGACCTGGAATGACAGCAGACAACTGCAGTGATTCTCTGTATGCGTTGTTACAAAAGTAATTCAGTGTGTGTGCGTGTTGATACAGCAGCGTTTGTGTTGATACTGCAGTAATTCTGTGCGTTGATATAGTCAAGGTATGGAAAGCAGGTTCTGTAATAGTTCAACTAATATATATATATATATATATATTATACATACATACATACATACATACACACACACACACACACACACACATACATATATATATATATATATATGTATACACACACACACGTATATATATATATACTTTTCTGCATTGCTGTGTATTGTGGGATTGTTGACGTGCTATACGCTTCTTGCTGTTACCTGGCTACCTGCCAAAACTTTTTAGAATTTACTCTATATAAACTAATTGGTTAAATTCTACTTTAAGAGTTTACCAACGCAATATTTTTATCTGTTGACTTTTTACCCAACTTTTTTACACCGGGACTCTATTTGGACATAATTAACGGAACTACTCACCCCTCCCTGATCACCCGAAGCTAAGTACCATTATTATATCTTATCACTGTAATTGTTGTAGCTACAACACGGAGGAGAACTATCGTCTTCAGGTATAGATAGCAGAGTTAGAGGCTCGGCTTCAGACGCAAATGTCAGGCAAGGATTATGTTGGTGTAGAATTGGGAAAAACTGCGTCTGTGCCACCAGGAACAAGCCCCCGGCACAGCTCCTGCAGCCGGGCAAGAACTTTCTCTTGGTCACTGGGAAGAAATGCCGTTGACCAGTTAAACCTGGGTCGCTGCTAGAGCCGACTGAGATTTTCAACAGGTTTTCCCCACTGGAGTCGGAGTCAAGGCCCGAGCCGTCTTCGGAGGGGAATGATCGGCAGGCATTTTTTACCGGTGGCCTGGAAAAACTGAAAACTTTAGTCATCGGCGATTCCATTACCCGCAGTATTAGACTAAAGAATCAGCCGGCGATCGTACACTATTCACCGGGGGGCAGAGCCACCGACGTAGCCGCAAATCTGGGGTTGGTGCCTGTGAAGTCTAAAACTGGCAAGTACAGAGATATTGTTATTCACGTTGGCACCAACGACGTTAGGATGAAACAGTCAGAGGTTACGAAGCAGAACATAGCATCAGCGTGTAAACTAGCTAGAAAGATTTGTCGGCATCGAGTAATTGTCTCTGGCCCCCTCCCAGCTAGGGGTAGTGACGAGCTCTACAGCAGATTTGCGCAACTCAATCGCTGACCTCCACAGAGAGGCACCCGGCCCTGACCCCCACACAACTCCCTCTCTCTCCCTGGCTCTACTCCCCTATACAGCCCACACCATGTAGGCCCCACTCTGACATAGAGGACCAAAAAAAAAGGGGGCCAGGGCCAGGTGACCTCCACAGAGAGGCACCCGGCCCTGACCCCCACACAACACCCTCTCTCTTGAAAACGGAGTTCTGCCCGTCGCAGGAGGTAGAGTTTGTAGATAACTGTCTCTCTTTCTGGGACTCTCCCAGAAATAGGGCCAGGCCTGATCTGCTGAGGAGCGACGGACTCCATCCTAGCTGGAGTGGTGCTCTTCTTTTATCTAGGAACATTGACAGGAGTCTCACTCCTATAGCCTCACCATGAGATAGGGTGCAGGTCAGGCCGCAGGCTGTTAGCCAGCCTGCTCGTATAGTGGAGTCTGTCGATAGCATAGCCAGAGTAGTTAGTTCAGTTTTACCTATTGCCACTGTGATTCGTTCCAGGCTGAGAAAAGTTAAACAAGGTAGTGCTAACAATAGCAACCTTATTAAGATAAAGCCTTCCTCCACCTCGGTCACAAATAAAAATGACTGTATCACCTCACATCTCAAAATGGGACTCCTAAATGTTAGTTCCTTTGTTCCGAAGGCAGTTGCAGTAAATTAATTAATCCCTCCTCCTGGCTATACTAGTGATCATATCCCCCCTGCATCCCGAAAAGGAGGGGGTGTTGCTAATATTTATGACAGTAAATATAAATTTACTCTCAAACACATCACTGGTCTTCATTCTTTTGAAGTTTTACTCATCAAAGTTAACCAGGCTGATAAATCGTTTTACATAGCTACTATTTACAGGCCCCCAGGGCCATACACAATGTTCCTCAATGAGTTTCCAGAATTCTTGTCTAACCTTGTAGTCATGGCAGATAGTATTCTAATTTTTGGCGATTTCAATATTCATATGGAAAAGTCCAATGACCCTCTTCAAAAAGCCTTTGAAGCCATAATTGACTCAATGAGTTTTATACAAAAAAAAAAAATGTCTCAGGTCCAACACACTGCCAAAATCATACCTTAGAGTTAGTCCTGTCACGAGAAATAGATATTGTAGATCTAATAATTTCCCTCCAAAATCCTGGAAAATCGGATCACTGTCTTATTACGTTTACCGTTAAAACTAGAAATCCACTTGCTCCGCAAACAATGAGTTTCAAAACCGTACTATAAATTCTAGGACTACAAATAGATTTCTTGATATTCTTACAAGCTCGCTCATCAACGACAGAGTAAATAATTCCGCAAACGATCTAATCGAGGATCTAAACTCAACACTGGGAAATACTTTTGATACGGTTGCACCACTAAAAACAAAAGAAATACGCAACAAGAAACTTGCTCCCTGGTACACAGACAATACTAGAGCACTCAAGCAAGCCTCCAGAAAATTGGAGCGGAAGTGGCGCTCCACAAAGTTGGAAGTATTCAGACTAGCCTGGATAGACAGTACACTACAATACCGAAAAGCACTCATATCTGCTCGATCAGCTCATTTCTCCAACCTGACTGAGGTGAACAAAAACAATCCAAAATGTCTCTTCGATACAGTTGCAAAGTTAACAGAAAAGAAACGCTCAACAAGTGAAGTGGGTCTTCACTTTAGCTGTAATAAATACATGAACTACTTTGATGAAAAGATCATCAGCATTAGAAAACAAATAACTGACTCCTCAAATAGTTATAGTCCCCAAAATCTCAGTTGTCCTGAGAATGTCCTGAACCTCCCTGACCAGGTGTCAATGGGGACACTTGAATTTTTTGATCCCGTATCGCTCGACACATTCACTAAATTTGTAATGAGTTCTAAACCCACAAATTGTCAGCTAGACCCGATTCCAACAAAATTACTTAAGGAGCTATTGCCTGTGCTAGGTCAGCCAATGTTGAACATAATAAATTGCTCCCTTTCCTCCGGGATGCGTACCAAACTCACTAAAAATAGCAGAAATTAAGCCTCTTCTAAAAAAATCTAATCTGGATCCGGACATATTAAACAATTATAGGCCAATATCTAACCTCCCGTTCCTATCAAAAATCTTAGAAAAATGTGTTTCCCAACAATGCCTTCCTGAAGACAAATAACATTTATGAAATGCTCCAGTCCGGTTTCAGACCCCATCATAGTACTGAGACTGCACTCGTGAAGGTAACAAATGACCTTCTATTGGCCTCAGACAAAGGTTCCGCATCCGTCCTGTTGCTTCTTGATCTTAGTGCTGCCTTTGACACTATTGATCACTCTCTTCTCTTAGAGAGACTGGAAACCCATATTGGGCTACGTGGACATGTTCCAGCCTGGTTTAAATCTTATTTATCTGAAAGATATCAGTTCGTATGTGTGGATGGCATATCCTCTGACAAATCAAAGGTATGTTTTGGTGTTCCTCAAGGCTCGGTTCTGAGCCCATTATTGTTCTATATATACTATGTACTATATATGCTGCCTCTGGGTGATGTAATCCGGAGTCACAATGTCAATTTTCACTGTTATGCTGATGACACAGTTATATATTTCAATGAAGCATGGAGAAGCCCCAAAATTAGCTACTTTGGAAGCATGTGTTTCAGATATTAGGAAGTGGATGACAGAGAACTTCTTGCTTTTAAACTTAAGAAAAACAGAAATGCTAGTTTTAGGACCCAAGAAACAAAGAGCTTTGTTGGCAGATCTCACTGTGAACCTCGACGGCTGCATGGCTGTATCCCAAAAAACTGTAAGAAACCTCGGCGTTACCCTTGACCCTGACCTTTCCTTCGATGAACATATAAAACATGTCTCAAGAGTTGCTTATTTTCATCTTCGAAACATTGCAAAAATCAGAAACTTTCTATAAAAAACTGATGCAGAAAAACTAATCCATGCTTTTGTTACTTCTAGATTAGATTACTGCAATGCTCTTCTTTCCGGTTACCCTGATAAATCAATAAATAAACTTCAATTAGTGCTGCATACGGCTGCTAGAATCCTAACTAGAACAAAAAAATGTGAACACATTACTCCAGTACTAGCCTCTTTACACTGGCTGCCTATTAGGGTTAGGGCTGATTTTAATGTTTTATTGTTAACCTATAAATCAACACATGGACCTGCTCCTACTTACCTCGCTGAAATGATCCAGCCATACATACCTACACGTAACCTTAGATCACAAGATGCAGGCCTTTTAATTGTACCTAGAATTTCTAAACAAACAGCCGGAGGCAGGGCCTTCTCTCATAGAGCTCCACTACTGTGGAATGATTTGCCAATTAAGGTTAGAAATGCAAACTCAGCGCAAACTTTCAAGTGTCTGCTAAAGACTCATCTCTACAGCATGGTCTATGATTAAGTGTAGTCTGGCCCAGGGGCGTGAAGGTGACCAGAAAGGCTTGATACCGCCACTGGGATTCCCACCTGAGGAGTACCAGGCTTGAAAGACCTGTTGCTGTCCCTGTCCAAAGTCCTCCTGGTTGTGTTGCAGATCAAGACGATACCTGACGATTTGAGCTGCCACTGTGCTGACACCTCCCCCCTCCCCCGTGTGGTCCCTGTCCATCTGGTCATGCTTCTGACCTGGACTAAGTTTACATAGACTCTGGACTCAGCCCACATGCATTTATTAATTATTACAATTTGTACTCTTAATATGTTCACCCGGCACAGCCAGAAGAGGACTGGCCACCCCTCTCAGCCTGGGTCCTCTCTAGGTTTCTTCCTAAATTTCGGCCTCTAGGGAGTTTTTCCTAGCCACTGTAATTCAACACTACTGTTGTTTGCTCCTTGGGGTTTATGGCCGGGTGTTTTGTAAAAGCACTTTGTGACAACTGCTGATGTAAAAAGGGCTTTATAAATAAATTTGATATATATACAGGTGCTGGTCATATAATTAGAATATCATCAAAAAGTTGATTTATTTCAGTAATTCCATTCAAAAAGTGAAACGTGTATAATGTATACATTCATTCCACACAGACTGAAATATTTCAAGTGTTTATACCTTTTAATTTTGATGATTATAACTGACAACTAATGAAAACCCCAAATTCAGTATCTCAGAAAATTAGAATATTGTGAAAAGGTTCAACATTGAAGACACCTGGTGCCACACTCTAATCAGCTAATTAACTCAAAACATCTGCAAAGGCCTTTAAATGCTCTGAGTCTAGTTCTGTGGGCTACACAATCATGGGGAAGACTGCTGACTTGACAGCTGTCCAAAAGACGACCATTGACACCTTTCACAAGGAGGGCAAGACACAAAAGGTCATTGCTAAAGAGGCTGGCTGTTCACAGAGCTCTGTGTCCAAGCACATTAATAGAGAGGCAAAGGGAAGGAAAAGATGTGGTAGAAAAAAGTGTACAAGCAATAGGGATAACCGCACCCTGGAGAGGATTGTGAAACAAAACCCAATCAAAAATGTGGGGGAGATTCACAAAGAGTGGACTGCAGCTGGAGTCAGTGCTTCAAGAACCACCACGCACAGACGTATGCAAGACATGGGTTTCAGCTGTCGCATTCCTTGTGTCAAGCCACTCTTGAACATGACACAGTGTCAGAAGCGTCTCGTCTGGGCTAAAGACAAAAAGGACTGGACAGCTGCTGAGTGGTCCAAAGTTATGTTCTCTGATGAAAGTAAATTTTGCATTTCCTTTGGAAATCAAGGTCCCAGAGTCTGGAGGAAGAGAGGAGAGGCACAGAATCCACGTTGCTTGAAGTCCAGTGTAAAGTTTCTACAGTCATTGATGGTTTGGGGTGCCATGTCATCTGCTGGTGTTGGTCCACTGTGTTTTCTGAGGTCCAAGGTCAACGCAGCCGTCTACCAGGAAGATTTAGAGCACTTCATGCTTCCTGCTGCTGACTAACTTTATGGAGATGCAGATTTCATTTTCCAACAGGACTTGGCACCTGCACACAGTGCCAAAGCTCCCAGTACCTGGTTTAAGGACCATGGTATCCCAGTTCTTAATTGGCCAGCAAACTCGCCTGACCTTAACCCTATAGAAAATCTATGGGGTATTGTGAAGAGGAAGATGCGATACGCCAGACCCAACAATGCAGAAGAGCTGAAGGCCACTATCAGAGGAACCTGGGCTCTCATAACACCTGAGCAGTGCCACAGACTGAT
>JACXGI010017809.1:0-13989 GCA_016801175.1 Esox masquinongy
GGTTGTGTGTATATGTGGGGAGCGGGCTATAGTCAGTTTGGCTCCCGGGGGCAGGTTCATGAGGCCTACTGCTGTAGGTAAGAAACTGTTGTTGTGGCGAGTGGTTTCGGTCCTGATTGACCTCAACCTTCTACCAGAGGGGAGAGTTCTGAATAGTTCATTTCCAGGATGAGAGGGATCAGCCCCAATCTTTGCCACTCGCCTCCGCATCCTGGAGGTGTGTAGGTCTTACAGAAACAGCAGATTGCAGCCAATCACCCTCTCTGCAGACCTGATGATGCGCTGTCCTTGTCCTTGGCAGTGTACCAGACATGATGGAGGAAGACAGGATGGACTCTTTGATGTGTATAAGTGCACCATCATAGTCTTTGGCAGGTTGAACTTTTTCAGCTGTCATAGTAAATACATCCTATGCTGTACTTTCTTTGTAAGAGGTGATGTTCAGCTCCCACTTGAGGTCCTGGGTGATGGGTGGTGCCCAGAAAGTGAAAGGACTCACACAGAGTTGACTGGGGAGCCACCCAGTGCGATGGGGGGTGGGCTTTCTCCTGAAGTCCACGATCATCTCCACTGTCTTTAGGGCGTTGAGCTCCAAGTTGTTCTGACTGCACCAGGACACCAGATGGTCAATCTCCCAACTGTAGGCAGGCTCGTCTCCATCAGAAATAAGTCAGCTGAGGGTGGTGACACCCTCAAACTTCAGGGGCTTGATGGAGTGGTGACTGGAGGTGCAGCTGTTGGTGTTCAGGGAAAAAAGTAGGGGGGACAGGACACAGCTGGTGGAACTGGATTTTGACTCTCTTAAGATTAATTCCAAATAGTCAATTAATGAATGTAACCAATGAATTTAATAAAGAGATTATTACAATTACAGTGCAAGTATCAATCAATCAAATGTATTTATAAAGCCCTTTTTACATCAGCAGTTGTCAAAGTGCTTTTACAAAACACCCGGCCTTAAACCACAAGGAGCAAACAACAGAAGTGTTGCATTTCAGTGGCTAGGAAAAGCTCCCTACGAAGGCCGAAATTTAGGAAGAAACCTAGAGAGGAACCAGGCTCAGAGGGGACAATAAAAGAGAGAGCTTTCCCTAACTCCACTCTGGTTTATATCCCCTAACCAAATGTGTGGGGGTTGGTTTACTGACCTAAGGATAACAAAACTAGTCCTGAAGAATAGACCCCTTATCAGTTAGGGACACATTCCAATCTATGCCTCCTGACACCATATTGTAAAACAGAGTGATCTACTCATGGGTTCAGCATACGGGGATTAAGGCATGACCCTAGATTCTGTAGTCAGACCAGATATAAACATTTGTAACATAAACATTCTGATAAAAGAACATGACCAGACACACAGAGCATAGGCTAGGAAAGGACAATTGAGGACATATAAATGGCTTATACTAAATACTGAAGAATCATTGAATATGTGACCATATAGACCATATAGAATGGTCAAGGGGTCAGACAGGTGCTTCCCCGGCCTCACGTGTTGCTTCCTGTTGGACAGGAAGGCTGTGATCCACCTGCACGTGGACTTGGGCATTCCCAGTTGCGAGAGCTTGTCTTGGAGTATAGTGGGAATTATGGTGTTGAATGCAGAGCTGAGCCATGATGACCACTTCGTCCACAGACCTGTTGGTTTTGTAGGCAAACTGCAGTGGGTCTAGCAGTGGGTCGGTGATGGTCTTGAGGTGGAACAGTACAAGGCGCTCAAATGTCTTCATAAACATGTGAGGTCTCTCTGTGGACTCTCACCACTGTAACAAGCTGGTGCAAATTCAGTCGGTTGTGCAGCCATCCCTGCAAAATTATACAGGCTACATCTTTGGGGGCAATTCCAGGCTTTGTAGATCTGGGCCTGGACAAAGGGACACTTATAACTTGTACCACACAGCAACAGCCACAATGTTTTGCCCAGTCGCGTCCAACATGAATTGTCTACCTTGACAAATAGAGGACATTCATAACAGCTTTACAACAGACCTTGTAACTTGTGTCTCCTACTTCACCTCATCAACGGTGTAGCAATTGACTTGGAGTATCAGTAACAAAGCATGTTGAGTCCCTCATTATACATTGTTGGTTATATGTGACTAACTTGGCCTTCCAGAATCAGGACATGAGCGAGGATGAGGAGGGATCATTGGTAGCATGAGGCGTATTATACAGACAGAACGGTTTCTGATGTATTGGATTGTCATCAGAAACCCTAGAGTGGAACAATAAGGACCAGACTATTTGAGTATTGATAGGATGGTGGTAAATTGTAAAGTTACCCTTGTAACTGTAGTATTTTTTATCTTTAATTCAAAGTTGTGTACTAGCCAGTACAAATTTAAAGTAACATCTGTGTTACTTATGTTATTTATAATTGAAAAAAAACATGTAACTAACTTATCCCTCACTTACCTCATTGATGCTTGTGTCTGGTGTGGCCTGGGATCCAACAGACACTGAAATGAAAAGAAAGGCTTGATGATAGGCTTTGGCATTCTCACGGTATCTTTGGTTTGTCTATTGAAGGTGTGAAAATCGTCTTTCAAAGGTGTGAAATGACTCACTCTTTTTATTTTTAAAGACAACACATTAACATGTTCTCTTTCTCTGTTTCTCTCCTCAGAGCAGCAGAAGTGGTCTGTGGTGAAAGGCAACCAATGAAGCACCAGTTACAGGCATAGACAGAACTATTTGTTATTATCTGTCTGCTTAATAAGTTCCAATTATTTTAACCTTTTCAAATTTAAATTCCTTCCAGTACCTGAATGTTTTAATACAGAGGAAATGATTTAGTACATTAGAGAGAATCTTTAGTTTGTGAAGACATGGTCTCACATGACCACTCTCTACTGTAGGAACTGCAGATAGTAATGTGTCCTTATTTCCCTTAGATTCATTACAGTGATACTAACTTATTGTACAATCTGTAATATGTCATCCTGGGAATGACATTGCCACGTGATTTTTCTCCTACAGACAGCCAGCTACAGCATCACCCTTTGGACCACAAAGCCCCTCAAGGAGGAGAACTACTGACCTAGCCTGGTGTCTTTACCTCTGGTTTTGTCCTGATTTGTTCTCCTCCTATATGTTCTAATGAGGAGATGTGGATATGAGGAGTACACATTATCAATCTTACATGTGTTACCTATTCGGGCCAGCTTCACTGACACATTGATAACTGACACCAAGTCATTACAGGATGGATTCTGGTCCAGAATCTGAAACATGCACGTCTTTTCAATGTCAATGAAGAGTTACATCAGGGCTTCCCAAAACTGTTCCTGGAGAGATACTGCCCTGTGGGTTCTGTCTCTAACACCAGTTGTGATTAACTTGTTAATTATTAGAATCAGTTGTGCTGGAAAAGCGTTGGAAAGGATGGTAACACTCCAGGAACAGGGTTGGGCAGATCTGATATAAAGTGTCAATAGTACAGAAACAACTGTGTTAATGAAACCGCAGTGAGAACGTCCAATGGAGGACGTTCTCATTGCGTTCCGAGATTACTGTAGTCCACGGAAAAATGTTGTTTGAGCGGCACCGATTTTGGTCACATTCAATGATGGAAGGGACCTTGGTGGACAGATTCATCACTGAATTGCAACAGAAGAGCAAAGACTGTGAGTTTGGCCCAAGTGAAAACGATATGCTCAGAGACAAGCTAGTATTTAGCGTAACAAATTCTCATCTAAAAGAGAGACTGCTACGTGAAAATGACCTATCGCTACACAGAGCCATGGAAATATGCAGAGCAACAGAGCTAGCCAAGACACAGATACAGGCGATGCAGAACGTACCTGTAGTTCGTGACGCTCCAGTGCAGTGGAAGCTATAGGGAGAGCAGCAGGGCAGAGAAAAGCGCGAGCCTGGAAAAGGAGTGGCCAGAAACCAGCAATAGGACACTGCCTAAGGTGTGGTAGGAGCCACGAGCCGCACCAGTGTCCAGCCTATGGAGCAGTGTGTCACAAATGTGGGAAAAGCAACCATTTTTCCAAGGTATGTCGAGCAGCCAGCGCCAACACTTACAGTACAAAGGCTGTGACCAACTTAGAGACTGAAGTGGATTCCCTATACGTCGGCACTGTAGAGAGTGCTGTGTGCGTGCAGTAGGCCAAACGGAGGACCATGCGTGGTATACAACAGCCAGCATCAGAGGTGTAGCAACAAAATTCAAGCTCGACACAGGCGCTGAAGCAAACGTGCTACCTCTGTCCATTGTCCAGCAGATGCCAGGTCCCATTCAGCTACAACCTACGTCGACAGTGTTAGTTGCGTTTGGTGGTGCTCGTCTGATCCCTAACGGCATTGTGTCGCTGAAATGTAAGACCTGCAAAACTGCCGCTACACTGCAGTTTTATGTATCGACTCAGTCAGACACGCCGATCTTGGGCAAAGCGGCATGTGAAACTGCAGCTGGTGAAGAGAATTGAGGCGCTCGTCACAAAGCCTCCAGCCACCAGAGAAGAGTTGGTTGAGATGTATCCAGCAGTCTTCACAGGGCTGGGTCAGTTCCGAGGTGTCCATCACATACATGTTGATCTGACTGTTATGCGCGTGGTCCATGGCTGCAGGAACATTCCTCTCTCGGTCATCGACAGACTAAGAGACACGCTACTTGACCTTGAGAAAAGAGACGTTGTGACAGCTGTCAGAGAACCGACAGAGTGGGTGAACAGTCTGGTCGTCAAGGAGAAGAAGAACGGTACACTGAGTGTGTGCTTGGACCTTCGAGACCTGAACAAGGCTGTAAAGCGTCAACACTACTCCATTCCTATCCCAGAAGATGTGCGCAGCAAGCTGGCAGGCAAATCCATTTTCACCATCCTCGACGAGAAAGATGGATGCTGGCAGATCAAGCTGGACGAGCCATCTTCAAAACTGTGCACCTTCAACACACCATGGGGCCGATTTCGTTTCCTTAGACTCCCATTTGGCATCAAGTTGGCAAGTGGGGTGTTCCAGCAGAAAAACTGTGAGTCCTTCGGTGACATAAGGGGTGTACACATCATCGCTGACGACATGATCATTGCCGCGTCGTCAGAGCATGATGAGATCCTACACAGGGTAATAGAGAGAGCAAAAACAGCCAATGTGAAATTCAACAGAGACAAGATCCAGTTCAAAGTCCACACAGTGAACTACATGGGACACATCATCACACCAGAGGGACAGAGGCCTGATGATGCAAAGGTGAGAGCAATCAACGACATGCCACCCCCAGAGGACAAACAAGACCTGCAACGACTGCTGGGAATGACAAAGTACTTAGCACAGTAGATCCTGAACGAAGCCTCGTTGACAGCACCTCTCAGACAGCTACTCAGGAAGGATGCTATATGGCAATGGAGCCCACATCACAACGCGGCACTGAAGAGTCTGAAGGCTACCCTCACACAA
The DNA here is from genome assembly GCA_016801175.1 of Esox masquinongy. Taxonomy (NCBI): domain Eukaryota; kingdom Metazoa; phylum Chordata; class Actinopteri; order Esociformes; family Esocidae; genus Esox; species Esox masquinongy. Next base: position 5,407 of record JACXGI010017809.1, read on the forward strand.
GCACTTGTACTGAGGTTCTACGATCATAGAAGTCCACTGACAATACAGGCATATTCATCGAAAGACGGGCTGGGCGCATGTCTTCTACAAGAAGGCCAAACTCTGTGCTATGCATCGTGAGCACTCACTGAGACGGAAAAAAGATACGGTCAGATAGAGAAAGAGCTACTCGCCATAGTCTTTTCAGCCAAATGATTTCATCAATACATCTATGGCAAGACTGTGACAGTGACGGTGCAGATCACAAGCCCCTGGAGATCATTGTGCAGAAGCAGCTGAGCAAAGCACCGGCACGACTGCAGTGCATGCTTCTACAACTGCAAAGGTATGATCGGAACATCACATACACACCTGGCAAGCACATGCACATTGCTGACACACTGTCCCGTGCGACAGTGAGCGGAGAGGCAGATGATGTCAACGAGAACCCCTGTGATGAAAAGGTTGTGTATGCCATGGAAGCCACAGATGCGCTGAGCGTGGAGACACTCAGCTGGCTGAAAGAGGCATCTGCAGCAGACAGCATGCTACAAGCTTTGTGTGAGAGAAACGGGAAAGGTTGGCCAGAGAAACTATGCAGCGTGGAAAGGAGCCTACACAGCTACTGGCCAATGCGACACGACATCAGCCTACAGAATGGTATCGTGATTGTTGGAGACAAGATCATCGTACCCCAGAGCTTCAAAAATGTCATCTTAGAGAAGCTACATCTAGCTCACCAAGGAATTCAGTGAACGAAAGCAAAAGCGAGAAGAGTCCTCTACTGGCCTGGAATGGCACGTGACATTGAGATGATGGTGGAGAAGTGTGCGCCGTGTCAACAACTACAGCCACAACACCAGAAAGAGCCACTCATCACGCATGAAGTTCCAGAACTGCCATGGATGAAAGTTGGAGCAGATATCTTCGAACTGAAAGGTCAGTCATACCTTTTGTTAGTGGATTACCTGACAAAATATCCAGAAGTGCTGAACTTACCAGATAAAACAGCTCACACAGTAATCCAGAAAATGAAGTCTGTCTTCGCCCGGCATGGAATCCCTAAAGAGCTCGTGAGCGACACGTTCCATTTGCCAGCTATGAAATGAAGTAATTTGCTGTATCACGGGAGTTCAAGCTCAAAAACTCCAACCTGGGATATCCACAATCAAATGGACTTACAGAAAGGACAATAAAGACGGTGAAACATGCATTGAAGAAAGCGTTACAGCCAGGTACAGACCCACGTCTAGTGCTGCTGTCGCTGAGAAACACGCCAGTGACTGGCCTGAACGAATCACCCACACAGATGTTAATGGGGAGAGTCCTGCAGAGCACACTCCCGTGTTCCAGTGCCGTGCTACAGCAGTCAACCCCACAGCATGTGCACAGCAGACTACAGGAGCTGCAGTCTCGTCAGCAGCGCTACTACAGCCAAGGCGCCAAGCCTCTACCAGAACCAGCCCCAGGTTTCACTATACACATGCAAACAAGACGTGGATGAGAGCCGGCCGTGGTTATGCACAAAAGAGATAAGCCGCGTTCCTACACTGTACAGACACCTGCAGGAAAGACACTCAGGAGGAACAGGCGCTACATGAGAAGGATACACCCGAGTTTGTGCAGAGGCACTGACCCTGACGAGCATTCAGAGGAAATACTGGCCCAAGCACCCAGGTCAGCCGACCCGCCACCACAAAACCCTCTGCTGAGTGCAGACAACTCTCCTGCACACCACACTAGAAGCGGTAGAGAGGTCAGACGCCTTACCCGATACAGAGACTATGTAATGGACGCTTAACTGAAAGGACTCACCAAGTTATATCTCTCTAGGTGGACACGAAAACAAACAAAAAATAGAGAAGCAAAACATAGGACACTATTAGAGTTGTAATTGATAAATGTGGTTTGTCAGATGTGTTACCAAACAAATTGGTAGGAAATAATGTAACTGAATGTATGGACCATGTCCTAGTCTAGAAAAGGGGGATGTGGTGTATTAGAATGAACACTTAGTGCTCTATTAAGTTAGACTGTTCATGACACTTATAGATGGATTGCTCATGCCTGTGGGTTGTTCTGGGTTTTGTCTGAGTAAAGTGCAAGATGTTATACCATCAGCCTCGACTCTGTACCGTTATTAATAGTCAATGTTATAACATGTTTGAAATGCACATCCACCCTCCACTTGGGTAACATTGCACTATAAGAAGTAAACAACACTGCTAGTGTCTAAGGCTTATTGTGTGGAGAAACCATGCAAATATGGTTGTTAAAAAGTCACTCTGGGCCAATTCTCCTGCAGTGTAGATCATATTTATATATTCTGGTGTGTCAGACACAATCCACGAAGTGCATAGTGTCGGCTGTTTTTTGTCTTGAAATTTGTGTCCAGTTAAGAGATAGACAACCAGGTTAGGGTCCTTATTAATCTGTGACATTAAAACCCCTTTGATGTAAATGGACTAATACGATTTCAGCCATAACTGTCCTCCCAACACAACCGAACTGTACTGACTGTCAGTTAAACCGTAGCATGGAAAAGCCAGCCCCCCTTATCCGTCCAAAAAAACATAATAATATTACAAAAATGACAGCACATTGAAAGAGTATGGTAATAATTGTGGTTTAGTAGTTGTTTCTATTTTTCAGGGAGGGGGTGTATCCATTGTAAAATACAGGGCCTTGGTGAAACAAAACCCTGATCTACTATTTTAATGATTCAGAGGTACACTGTACACAATGATCCCAGCTAATCCTGTAATAGGTTATGTGTAATAACAACATGGTAGATTTCTATGCTAGTGAGTCACATCAAAGATTGGAAGACACCGATGGAAAGACAAGGCTCTCAGCTTTCAGCAGACACCCTGGATACCCAGATAGGGCCTACCGTTCTCGTATAAGACTGAATTTAATTAAGTAACAGAGGTACCCAAAATATGGGGTACTTACATTCAGGGAGTTAATTTTCAACCAGGCACAAGGTAAGAGTGAAAACCTGCAGGTACTCGGCCTCCATGAATGAGTGATAGAATATGGGCATGAGGAACTTAACACAACGCATAAGTGCTGACTAACTCTGAACAAAGGACAATAGATAGGACGTGATGACCGTTACTGATGGGCCCCACACATCCTATCCATACATCCTGTCCATACCTCCTGATAGGAGTTGTCTATGTGACAGTCATAGACTCTATGAATAGGCCCATGGACCACAGGTTGGAACATACCATACAAGGGTCTTTTGTAGGATAAACCTTTCTTATTGGAGGATAATGGACTGTGTAATGGTTGGTTATGACTACTGACTGCCTCCTATGTGTCCTGGCATAAAAGACTGTGTTAACTTTGTAATTATTGGAGAACACATAAGAACTATTGAAGATCAACATCTTGGACTCATGCAAATAAAGATTCTCCCTTGACTACCGGTTGCATTAATTTTGTTCATGGATCAAAAATGGACAGAATCTAACATGAGTTTGACACCAGTGTTATAGGTGTTTATCTTGTGTCTAATGCTGGGCCTCAAGACTTTCGCGGTAAATGGAATTGGTCTCCCTCATGAACTTCAAGTACTCACTGTGTCTTAGTATTGTATCAGGTATACCCATCATAGCACTGGATCGAAACTCACGTTTCCTCTAGAAAACCCAGAGGTTTATTTTGTTTCAGGTGAATTGTAGACACTGTCATAAGCTAGAATTGAAGGTGTCACAATCACTTCCGGTGAAAAAAAAACATTTAACAAGAGTAAAATATGAACACTGAGGAAGTGATGGTAGAGTGGTGAGCAGAGATGATACCATGGTGAGAAACCAATAGTGAACACAGACTTTGACAGAGGAGAGAAAGAGATGAGAATGACTTTGGGACTGCTTCTCATCTTTGTGTTCCTACTAACAGGTAAGACAGAAAAGAGAGAATTGAGAGAAAGAGTCAATGCATTATTATCCACATTACACCTTTCGGCGAAAGAGGCATATTAGGTTATTTCACCATTACATTTTTCAATAGGGGTTCAAATATGGTCTGTATTTCGTTTAGGTTTACCCTGCCTTAGCATGTCGATACTTGTGTAAATCTTGTCAGGACAAGTTAATGTTTGTCAATGTGCTTGCATCAGTTGACTCTACCGAAAAATATTGGCTGAATTATGGGAAAAGATATTGATAAATTTCCCCTTGCCCAGTAGAAATTTACTCTGTAATTGAAACAGTGAGGTAGTGTAATCCTACACCAAACACAGACCTATATGAAGTGGGTCTAAATATCCCCAATGGAAAAAATTAATGGTGGAATAATGAATAGAGACCATTTTAGATTTCACCACAAGTGGTTATGGGGATTATGTGTCCCTATCTCAGTGTTTATCAACCATATAATTAGACATATAAAACCTCTTACATGAAGATAATTTAATAAAATGTAAATATTATGCAGCTTTTCTATTGAAGGATATTTCTATATTCTTTAGAAAGGTACGCTGGTAAGTTCATTAAAAATAATATCTGTGAATGAATCCAGATTTTCTGTTCTGAAAGTACGTCCGTGGCACTGCCAATCCTTGGCATTTCCCTCATGAAGAAGTAAAATCGACAGGTATTTCACTTCCTTCATGGAACCAGAGTAAGGTGCTTCCATCACAATGTCGGCTATATTGCAGTTGGAATGGGCTTGCATTTGGGGGGAACAACTGAGTCATGATCCCCCAATATTTCAGAGAGATAAATTTGACTCTTTCAATAATATGCCATGATGAATTTGACTGATATAAAATATTTCTCCACCATTGAGTCACTGGCAGTTACTGTCTTTGTGTCTTTCCAGAAAAGAGGGCTACTTAATCCATCCTTCCCTTGCTGCCAACGGCAGTCCTGGTTTGGCTCAGTCCTCAATGTCCTCATTGCTTGTAAAAAAAATAAAAATAATAATAATGCATGAATAGGAATCTATAGAAAGTTATAGAGAAATTAAAAAAGTTAAACAGTAACGTAATGATAAAATGGGCATTGTGCTATTCCAAAAAAGAAATGACTGTTTGCAGTTACATTGGGCTTAATTGAAAAGTTTAAAAGACAAAATACTTCATAAAAGGCAACGTAAACATTGAAATATGTAGATTAAAATAAGATACAGAATTAGAGAAGGGATGTGTCTTAAAACAGTGACCATAAAACAGTAGTCTCAAGGAAGCCAGTTTCTCACGTTAGTCAGGCAGCCTAACTGCAGGTAGCTGTCCTCATTATTTCATCACTGATCATGTTCATGCAATGTAATAACAACAATAAACCACTATAAGAAACAACCCTTTTTTATTTAAACATTTTTGTGAACGTCTTGGGAAGAACAGAGCTAATTAGCACAAATGTAAATGGGCAACCTCATGCTTTTATATAAAACCTTTATTTCAATATGGGAGTCATTTGAGCCTATAAAAGGCTCAAATAAAAGAGACTATAAAAGTTATTGTTTATCTTAGGGTACAACTGATGATGCCAATTACTAAATAACACAACAGTCTGATCATTATGAATAATATGTTTATAGGGGAATTTCTGTATTGGGAAAATACAGTGTGTTGCAAAAGTATTCAGACCTCTTGAACAATTTTCTCATATTACTGAAAAAATATTTGGTAAATTGGCATTTTGTTTTGTCAGATATTTTTTAGAAAAATAATCTGAAACTTTGCATGCAGAAGTATTCAATACCCAGTCAGATGTATACTTGTCTGGTATATACCAGCTTTGCACACATTGTTGGAGGCCAATGGTAATGTAACTGTGTCCTAGATAAGGCAATGTATTTCATCTTTCAAACTGGGAGATTCTAAAGCACAGAGGTTGAGTATTTATGCAAATAACATATCAGATTTTTTATTTTTCCAACAAAAACCAATCACACCTGGCAATAATTGATTTTGAGTTTCAGTGTTTAAAAATAATCTAACAAAATGTCAATGTATTTTAACATTTGTAATTCAGTAATAATAGAGAATAAGTCAGAGCTCTAAATGATTTTGGAAGGCAGTGTTTATCAGCCATTTAGGAAATTAACATTTAAAAACCCACTTTCTCACAGTTGTTCTTGTCTACCTGCTCTGCACCAGGCTACATCACCTACCTTCTAGTTACCATCGTTTCTCAACAGCTCACCCTTCTTGAACGCACCCCGGACTGTCTGGTGCCTTCATTTCACACCTGGTTCCCATTATTCAATTAGTACATGTATTTAAGTGCCTCTGTTCCCCCTGTCCTTTGTCGTTTATTGTTGTGGTCATGCTGCCACAGAGCTGTGGCCCTCTGTACCTTGTGTTTGTTCAGACTGTGCCCTCTTTATTGTTTTCTTTCCTAAGTCATGCTTACCGGAACCCGGGCTGTTTCCCATTGACAGAGTTACTGCTTTGTTCAGTTTTCGTGAAATAAATACGCTATCCTGAAGAAGCTCCTCCATTTGGCCTTCAGCCTCCAATCTCAGATGAGAGAGTTCTGTCAAAATCCCAACTGTGATGGAGAGATGACAAATAACTATAATTGAAAATGGCAGTTCCAATAAAAAAGCAGAACACAATAATAATAACATACATAATAATAATAATACACTTTTCTCACACTCCTTCCAGATGTCAGTGGAAACCATCAGTACTCCAGGGTGGGAGATAATGTCACTCTGCCATGTAAAAATGTGGTTAATCAAGACTGTTCCTCAACTACATGGATCTTTAACAGAGCTGGAACTTCTAATACTGTTGATGAGGTCAAATTGGGAACCATCAAAAAAGGAACTCATCCTGACAGATCTGATAGACTCAGTTTGCGGTCTTACTGTTCTCTAAATGTTAGGGATGTCAGAGTTGAGGATGCTGGAACGTACACCTGTCGGCAATTCCTTAGTACTGGATCAAAACGTGGAAAGGATGAACATGTTTATTTGTCTCTTCTACAGTGTGAGTATTATGGTTCACTACATACTGTTATATACTCATTACATTGAATATTAACAGATAAGTTAAGATATCTTTTCTTCTTTTTCTGTCTCCTTATCCACACTAGTGACAAAGCTAAAGCCTGATGAACCAGTAACATTAAGGTGTTCTCTTCACACGTTTGACAGACAATGTAACTCACAAAACATTAATAAGAATATTAGTTTAAACTTGCATGAGACTGGTACTGATCTAGAGAAAGACTCCAGGCAACAGGTCCCACAACATTCTCCCTGTCACATCACTCTGACTATATCACAACAGACGAAGGACAACAAAAGGAAGTGGACATGTCAACTGACTGACAAGGGAAATGTGAAGACCTCCATTGACCTCTTCACATTTTCTGGTAAGTCAATGTATTATAATAATGTCCCTATATTAGTGAACATCATCTTGATCATTTCTCCTGATATTAGTGATTAGTGAACAAGGGCACTGCTTTATACTTTGCTGTTGATGATGATTCCGTTCTAAATATTTGTTACGTATTTAAGAAAATGGCGCTGATTATCACCTTTAAGTGGAAAAAAACTTGAATCATGATTATTATGTGCAAATGTAAAATAGTACTTTAATGTGCCGTCTGAGTACAGAAATGAATATTGTTCTAGTGAAGCAGTTTTTCCCAAATGTCTACTGGTTGTTCCCTCTATAGAGTGAGAATGGAATAAAACATTTTACTTTACAATATTGAATAGTGTTGTTTTGATAGAACACCTCTGATTCCTATCAAGATCACCACTGGTACCCTACAGCAGTCTGGTACTGAAAAAAAGGTCTAGCAGATTGCAGTAGATATTGTCTGTACTGTTGTTTCACCGTAATTCATTATTAAAGAGTTGTCTCCCTGTTGTTTCTCAACTACTATTCAGGACATACAGCCTCTACTGCAGGGACAACCTTGTCAGTCACCCTCCCATCTTCTACTGGTAAAATATGTTATACTATTTAAATATGTAGACAAGACGGGGCTCTTTTATGAATAGCCTTGGATCTCAAATGGACCCAAAAAAATTATTATAAAAAAATAGCCCCTGATTCATCTATAATTCCGATCGCGCATTATGACAATGTAGACGTGTAGGCCGCTAGCGTGTTCATCGAAATTTTCCGCATGTACATTCAAAACCACCTACTTTCTGCCCCGGGCGGGGCTGGGTGGTGGGCTAAGCCCTGAATGTATTGTGATCCTAGCCACGCCTAGGATCACAATACAATAGTAGACGTGTAGGCCGTTAGCATGTACATCCAAATGTTCCGCATGTACATTCAATACAAAATATGATATCTGATTAAATTAGACTTGATGTTTATGTTTCTTGGCTGTTTACATTGTTCAAATGATTTTTCAACATTAGCTAAACTTCTAACTGCAATTATTGGTGAAGACATCTATTTCAAGCTAGCTAGCAATGGCACTGATAAGAACCTTTAATTTCCACAGGTGTATAAAAGACTTCGACCATAATGACATGTGCAAAAATATTGTAATACTTCTCTAAGGTGCCACCTGAGTACATAAAAATGAATACTGTTCTTGTGAAGCAGTGCTTTCCAAATGTCTACTCTGGGTTGTTCCCTCTACAGAATGAGAATGGGAAGAAACA
>JACXGI010017810.1:0-13974 GCA_016801175.1 Esox masquinongy
CCCCCCCCCCCCCCCCCCAACACAGACAGGGACTGTGTCAGAGCAGCACATGTAGCCAGAGAGGAGGAAGAAGCCGGGCCACTGCCACACAGACAGGGATATGGCTCTCTTCTGACCACCACAACTCCAGTATAGATAGACTCCATTTTCTGGGGTGTTTCCCCTCCCTCCACCTGTATAGTTCTAGCTACCTGTATGCATACCTCTCAGAAACGGATCTACTAAACAAAGACTAAGTTGTGACCTGGCCATAGCGGCTTGACGCGGGTGAACAGTCAGACTGATTCTGTTGTGAACGCCATATATGAGCGGTGACGAACATTGCGTGGACAGCTTGATTGCCATATTAACGCAGAATGCGGCCGAGGTCTTTAATGAAGGTACTGAACTCTGTGATGTGTAGGCCAGGCAGGAGGAGGAAGTTCCGCAGGAACGCTGCATCGCATTGCTTCGTTTTGTTTCCGTTAGATTACTATGCTAATATAGCTAAATTGAGACTTTAAACAATCTCTTGTAGAGTTATACAATCACAGGCTGATTCATTTGAAAACAGTTTGTTAGGAACAGTGCTTCATGTTCTGAGAAGTGTGTGCGTGTGTGCGTGGGTGCGTGTGCGTGTGTGCGTGTGCATGTGCGCGTGTGCGTGTGTGCGTGTGCGCGCACGCAAGTGTATGTGCTGTTGGTTATTGTGCTGTCATTCATAGACAGGTTGCTCTTGCACAAGTGTTGTGACCTTGTGAGTTCCCTAAATTAGCTGGGACTGCCGTATCACAAAATGCTCCAACGATGGAACAAATGTTATTTGTTTATATACATATGCCATGCTGTGTAATGTGTGTGTGTGTGTGTCTGTGTGCACGTGTGAGTGTGTGTTCGTGAGTGTGTGCGGTTGAAGTCACGTGCTTGTTCATTTGTGTACATACTGTGATAATCTGTTTTCCATGGTAGAATATGCCAGTTTGTTGAAAAATAATATTTGTTATGAATTTGTAATTTACCAGAATGTTCATTTCTCTCCCCCCCCCCCATTTACCTACTTCTATTTTTTCTACTCCACTTCCATTTTGTCTTAAGCCCTTGGTGATCTCAAGCTTCAGTTATGCCGTAGCTAGCTCGAATCAAAACAACAATTAATTTCTTATCGCTCTCTACGGAAAACAACAACATTGTGTGGGTTTGTGCTTTTAGCCCGTTTTATCCATGCACCATTAAAACTGAAATACTGTTTGGAACGTCGACAAAGTACGCAAATCACATACTCAGTTTTGTGTGTGTGTTAGCTACGTTAACCACCACCATAGACCCAGGCTTCCATCCAGTACCTAGCATCAACAGTGCAGTGCAGGTCAACACAACCATGACGGAAAGGGCTAGGAGAGGAGAGAAGAGGAGAGGAGAGGGTGAGACAAGGAGAAAGGGGTGAGAGGAGAGGAGAGGAGAAAAGGGGGAATTCTTATTCTAGTGTTTAAGAGGTCTTTAGAGGCCTGGATGAGAACCTCTCGCTGGTGTGTGTTCCCCCTGTGTGCAGTGGCAGCATAGAGACGTCTTGTGTTCTGGGCCTTTGTTCCTTGGCCAGGCAAAGCGGCAGCGTAGCGGTGGGGTGTTAACCTGGATAGAGGGATCGAGTGGCCGCCTTTCCGGACTGAACCCCTTCCAAAGAACCGGATCGCTTGTGAAATGAAATATCCCCCAGGACGAGGGTCCAGCGCGACCGGCCTGCATTCTGGTTCTCTCCTCTACTTCATCCCTTGTCTGTTTTTTCTTCTTCATCTTCCACCTTCTTTCTCCCTTTCTTTGGTATAGGCAGCTGAGTGTTAATGTGAAACATCAGAGGCCAGTCCAGATAAATACTTGGATCCGAGGTTAGCAGGCTGATGTTTAGGACTCCTCTGAGGCGAGGTATCTTCAGAGCTCAGCTCCGGGCTGTTGATCTCCTATCTGTTTTTCTCAGCCCTTCTTTCATATTTTGTCCAAGAGTATGACATCATGTCTCATCCACTGTCCCGCAGCTCTCCCCCCCTCCGCTCCTTCTCCCTGTTGCTCCTCCTCTCCTCCCCTCCGCTCCTTCTCCCTGTTGCTCCCCCTCTCCTGCCTTGCTGTTCATAGGTCACCTCAACCTCAGAGGCTCTACAGCACGTGAAACTGAGGTGATTAGGGTCCTTGATGTTGATTGAGAGCAACGTGATACCGTTGTAGTTGTAGAGATTGATGTGACCAATACTTCATCCCCCAGCCATCTCACGTTTAGTTTTAGCCCTGAACCTGCTCACCTGAATGAAGTAGTTGAGGGCTTAATAGTTAGTTCACTAGTTAATTCAGCTGTGCTTGCTCTGGAATACATGGGACAGCTGGGGGTCCCCAGGAGAGGTTTGAGAACCACTGCTTTATCCTTGTGCGGATTTAGTAGGTAGATAATGTATTTACTTGGAATATGTTGTTCTTGCAAACTTAGAATGTGAATGAACCATATTTTTGTTCTGTCGATATTTCTGAAAATCCTTGCTGCTCATGGACTGTAAAAGAGCCCACACACCCCGACACAGACACCTTCAATCTCTACTTCTTACTCTCATTTCAGTATAATGTTGTCTAATTTAAGCAGGACAAACGTGTCTGTTTTTTTTCTAACTCTCTCTTTCCCTACCTTTGCTATTTTTCTAAGAAAGCATCCTCAGGAAATGGGGCAGAAAAACAGAACTCGCTGCAGTTAACCGTAACCTTTTGACCATTCTGTCATTTAAAATGCAGGTCCTTTAGGACCTTCTGAGGTAGGGGTCATTGTTGAAGCCAGGGCTGGATGTTTGGTTGAATCTGGGTTCTGTTTATTAGGGCACAACATAGCAAATATCTTCCTGTTACAATATCTTGAGGTTTGTGTCACATTTTCTTGTCTGAATTTGTCAGCACTGCTGGTAGTAATCTGTCCAGCTGTAATGTTTTTCAATATTTTTTGTTATCCCTTTTCTATTCTTTTTTCTGGTTCTCTATCATCGTCCAGATTTAGAATCTGAATGAAAAGGATGTTTTGTATTGTCTTGAGCTCTTAAAATACAAGAATTGTATAAAATATAGATTTGTATTTATAACAAAAAGTATATTGTGTAAAGAAAAGCAAAGGGTCCCAGAGGAGAGAGCCCAACAGAGGCCTAGCGCATACTCTGCCGATTGTATGTAGTAGCCTAGCTAGGACGGTGCCTGGGTTTAGCTAGCCTAGCATCTCATTGGCTAGGTGCTGTATGTAAATTACATTCATAAGGCCAGTGAATAGAATGCATATTTGTTTTTATATGAGTGTTGAATCCATGTAATATGTAATAAACAACTTTACCAAATGAACGTAACCTGTGAGTCTTCTTAATAACTTCGAAAAGGAGATAAATGGCAGGGCAGTTTTGGGCGGGACAGACGTCGCACGGAGAATGGAAAAGCTTTGAAGAACCCTTTTCCGTGAGCATGTCAAGAGTCAGAAGTGCAGAAATATGATTTATGACTTATTTATTAAAATAACAGATCGGAACACAATGATTTTCCATCAACACGGCGGTGGGTGGGAAGCCAGCCACGCTGAGATGAAACGGTTATTTCAGGCTCCGCATCAAACATGACTCACGTGTCAGTTCGCACAGCACGTGTCCTAATAACGCGCACACGTCACTATGCCATTGAATTACCTCAACGTTCCAGTTCTGTGAAATAAAGCATGTCCGACAATGTAACTTGTAATGCAATCGCACAATCGGAATCAACTTTAGAAAATCAGGCCGTCTGTCATCCATGAGGTTATTTTGTCATTTCACCTATCCTCGCGGGTTGCTTGTTGGCCTGTGGAAATGCTCAATGTGTGATTGCAGCCGCATTTGCGACTGGCGAGTTACGATAATCCGGTCGGGAGCCGGGAGAGAGAGCTGTGAATGCAGGCCTGGCCCCAGAGCATCACTGCGGTGGAGTTTCTGTGCTGCGTCGACAAGAACCAAACAAGTTAATGATCAAACCGAGGCTCAAGGACACATCAAGACCAAATAAACATTACACAACGTTCTCGCCCTGTCTCCGTCTCTCACTCTCTCTTTTTTCCAGACATTGTAAATACACATATAGGCATTAATCCACTCATATTAATAAGTCAAAACAGCCGTATGATTGTTACTTCATTTCTTTGAAACACATGAGTTAGTGGAAAAGCTACAGTCAGCTACAGTTGGTGCCCTCGGTATAGCTCAGCACACACACCGACCTTCATTTTAACACGTTTAGCTCATATTTCAGTCGGACCAAACAGCACCATTTATTTGCTCATGTCCCGCAATGCATATACATATTATATTGTTTATTTTCCCACTTGTGAAAATTGTGTAATGGATCCATGTCAGCCAGACCCGATGAACCTTTTTTTTTGTTTCCAGACCCAGTCAGAACGCCTATGTTCTAAATCACAACCTACTCCCTAAGCCCCAATTCCCCATGGGCCTCACTAAAGAAATGTAGAGTGCGATATAGGGGCCGAAATAGGGACCAAGGCTGACGCATGGGAGGCGGACAGTTCTCTCCCGGTGTGCTCCTGGGTGTCCCTGCAGCATCTGAGTTGTTTATCCAGTTTGCCGTGAATGCTATGATGCCTTTATTTTCTTTGCTAATTAAAATGTAAGCCCTGAGAGGCCAGGCTCCCTCTGGGACTGGACGGGCCCTCCTAAACATTCTGATGCTGAGACCGGCTGTGAGAGAGAGGGAGAGACAAAGATGGAGTGATGGGCCTAAGAGAGAGAGGGAGATGGGTCTGAGAGATAGCTGGAGTGACGGGTCTGAAAGAGAGACAGAGATGGGTTGATGATGGCTCGTTTCGGGATGGTAGCATGTTCAATTGTTGACAAAAAATATTTTTTCTTTATGAATCTATGTTGTTTATTGTTTCTGTTTCAATATTGACATTATCACCTTAGCCAGTTGACCTTACGGTTTAGGGGTTAATTTTTCAAGGTTTTCCAAAATATCTAAATGGCGGAAAATCCATCACAGCGGATTAAAATCAATCAATATCTTTATTGTCCCAGTTTGGGAAATTTGTTGTGCAAAATCAGTGTTCACAAATTTGTTGTGCAAAAAAAAAAAAAAAAGATGTAAAACAGAGACACTATACAAAAGATATACAAAACAGATAAAAAAAATAATAATAATGTGATCAGCTACAGATTTAAAAGGTTTACACCCTGGTGGTTATAAAGTCTAAAACGGAATGGCTGGTCAGGACAATCTAGGACCCCATTGGCTCAACTCATTACCTGCCTTCTGAATGTCTCTGAGAGCTGTCTGATCCACCCCTAAAACCTGGCTAGCCACATTCACTGCCCCCTCTGACCTGTTCAGGTTGGCAACATTCACACTGCCAAACCAGGCCAACATCGATAACATCAACACAGGCTAATTTATGTTTTCAATGCAAGTGTTTGTCATGACCAGAGAGACCAGCTCATACATTTTCCGGCCTGTACATCAAACAGGGCAGCCCGGGTCTCCTACATTTAAAACGAATTATTACAGCGCCACCTATGGACCAATCAGTACCATTCTTTCACGAAACCTAATAATTCCAAAGAAAACAATAGGTTTCCTACTCAACAGGAAACCTAACAATAACACACGTTTGGACTGTTACTAAAAGGCAGTCCAAATGTCTACTCAGTGCAGTCCAAAAATGCTTTCTGATAGAAATGGCGTGACAGAAGTGTTTCTAACGGATCTGTTTTCCTTGGTTTTACTTTTAAAGTTATATCCAACTTTAAATTATACCTCCAGCAGATGTAAAAAATATTAGTCAGCCAGATCAGCGTCAGTCATTTCAGATCCCTTTGTAAAGTTCAGCAGAATTGCTTTGACGCTTTCTAGACCCTTTGGAATGGAAGATTTGTTTACCCTGCAGGCTTTAAATGAGTAATCCATCACCAGAAACGCAATTCACAAATCTATTTGGTACAACCTTACGTTTTATCAGTGGTCAAATGTAGATACCTGGAATGTATATGTGTAGGGGGTGTGACTCATATCAACAACACTGTAGGCAAGCATTTCTTTTGTGGTGGCACAGGAACTCACCTCTGTATAGCAACGACGGGTGACGTCATGTCTTGTTATTTGAATATCTGATTGGAAGCTCGTTTGATTGGTCAAACAGCTAAAGGTGACGTTCTAACTTCTCCCAGATGCTTTTGAAAGGCATTTCGGGTGACAGTCTTTCTCTTTTGTTTCCAGTGCAGGATATGGTAACTCCACTCTCTCTCCTCTCTATCTCTCTCCTCTCTCTTGCTCCTCACTCTCTCCTCTCTCTCTCTCCTTTCTCTCTCTTTTGCTCTGTTTCTCTCCCTTTCATTGATTGGGGTTAAGGACATTAGGTAATACATTTGTTCTCCTCCTACCTCGTTGATTCATGCTTGGATAAATGCTTTGTTCATTAGTCTCTCGCTACGTAACCTTTAATATTGCCTTATTTTATGTTTCCCTTGCCAATGCTAAGTAAATCTATTTTAATTTATGAGACCATTCTCATTGTCCTTCTTGCCATGACTCATTTTGTGTGCTTGCTGTGCCTTTAATCAAATGTTTTGCGTTGTCCTTGTAATGAGAGTGAGACATCGGGAATGGAAACCGGACAAGTGTTCAGGGCCCTGGTGGGCGTTTTATTAACAGGAAAATTTGTGTGAGCAACTGGTATACACAACTTGTTACAGTACTTTGGTTGCTGTTCTAAAAGTGACTTTGAGGAGATGCTTTCTGAGGCATCCTGACATAGGGACCTACATCTCACTTTGGTTCTGTTGCAATATTGGCTACCGTGGGTGAGTAAATAAAGACATCAAAAACCATACTTGCACTTAGTTAAAAAATGCCCCAACTAGTTGCTAGTTTGAATCCCCCAGCCCAAGATTCATAGTTGCTTTGTCCTTGAGCAAAGCAGTTAAACCTAATGGCTCTTGGGTGGTTGTTGAAGATGAGAATGTGTTGTCAGTCATACCTACCTGGAAAAATGAGGGCAATAGATAAATAAATGAATAAATCGACGTTTGATAGTAATAAATTGCTGTGATTTTTCATTTCTTCTTGCAGTCAAAATGACCAGCCAGTATTCCATCTAAAATATGTCGGTAGTATGAGGATCTTCCATCTGTCTACTGGTAGCATGGCATTCAGTCTAATGCCCCCCCCCCAAAAAAAAAAAACCTTTTTAAAATAAAGAACTTATCGCAATACATTTGCAGAAAGACATCCCTAGCTCAGCCGATTCACTCGGACCTGAAAAACGGTCTTCTCCTCCAACTCTTTAAAAGACAATAATTAATTGAAACATTTGAATTTCCAACTGGGCCTGACACAATTGATAGTCGGGAAAAATAACCAATGACTAACAAAAAAGATAATGTTCGGGAAGTGTAACGCGATCCGGACTAAAGGAGTCAAGCCAAATGGCTTCCGGGCCGATCGGGTTCATGAAGAATAATTGCGGTTTGAAATCATCTTCCCCCACATTAATCACGGGACACATGTAGGCTAATGAGTCAATCTCCCGTGGTACAGAGTAAACACACATCAATCAGACCCGGCATGACTGATATGTTTAGTAAACATGAGGAGTGGGGGTTTATTATCCTCCTATGAATGGACAGGCGTCAGGGCCCTAATTGGGAGCTCAGGTTTGGGTAAACGTCTCGGTTGGCCTGAAACACAAATCAATTGCAATTTTCCATTTGATTGGGAGTAGTCCCGGGTGACAGGGGGTGAAGATGGGGGATGTGAAGCTCCTAATTATTTGTAGACTGCTCGAGCGGTGAGTCGCCCTTTCTCTGTGCGTTGCTGGCACCGTGATCCGCCGTGGTTGGAAGGAGTTCTGCAGTGATGCGATTCAGCTCATTTGCGTTCATTTGTCTCCTTATTGATGTCTGCCGTCACACGCCTGCTTTGCCCAGGACGCAGAAGTTTATGAATCACGCAAAAAAAGATCCTCTGTTTCCATTTCCTATCTAGTTAGTTTTGGCTCATTAAGGCTGTTTGCGGTATGTCTGTCGGAAGGTAACCTGACTACGTTAAGACGTTCCTGGAACAAGGTCCCCCACATACTGGTCACAATGGGGGGACGGGTGGCTTTTGTCTGTGTAACTATACCTTCAATAGCCGCGGATCAGGTAAACATTGAAAGACTTCAGAAGATGTATTCATAATTATTTGCTTTGTAGTTTCATTGCAATTTAGAAGACATATACAATACCAGTCAAAAGTTTGGACACACCAATTCACATGAATGGTTTAGTGTGTCCAAATATTTGACTGGCTTTGTATGTCTGCTTGCTCTCATATTGGTTGGTTATGATTGGCTGAGTGCATGGAGGAAATGCCAGGCCAAAGATGTGGTTTTCCTGTTTACCAGGGGTCTTTTCCACAGCCACAAGAAGGATCTACACTGAGGAAGCTCAGGCCAGACGGCCAAACCACCTGCACCTTTTACTTGTCTATGGGGCCACAGTTTAGTCTGAGTTGTCTGGACACACCTGAAAGGGCTGCCTGCTCTCTGCATGTAGCCTTCTTTAGAATAGGGTCTATGGGGCTTTAAAACTAGTGCACTGGGGCCAAAAGTGCCATTGGGAACACTCACACTGTGTCTTTGATGCCAGACCTCCGATAGCACATAGAACACTACAAAGGACCATTGTAGGAGATACAACTTGAAGGTCGATGGCTGGCTCTTTTGTTGTGCCCATATCAGTCTGACCTGAATTATGGTAACAATATTTCACTGATATCAGATAATGTAATAGTCAATTATCCTTTCTGGAACACAGCTCTGACCGTAAAATGTGATTTGTCAATTCATGAGTCGTTCTTTATCTGATGTTAAGGTAATTTGTGGCTGAGGTAGGGAAGGGCAAAGTGAGATTATGACTGTTTCTTTGTGGGAAATAAGCTTTAATAACCCAATCAAGGTTAAAATATAGCCTTTGTTGCAGTATCGGTGTATTGCTTCTGTGGAAGCCATTCTGTAGGTGCAAGTTTACTAACACTTTACAGCTTTTCTGTGAATCCTGGGGCAAACTTTCCCAGAATAAGAGAACAATAGGCTGGACAATTTGGGAATCTGAACGTTATCGGGAAAACCAGGGCATTCAGTGAAAACCTAAAACCATCATAGAGAGAAAAAAACAAACATTCCAACAGAGCCTTGTCCCCTGCCATGTGCATTACAGGGAATACCGAGTTTTAAAAGCTCTTGCCGACCCCCGTTCACAGAGTTGGAGTGCTTTTACATAAAAGATCATACCTCAAATTTAACCACAGGTTTGAATTGACTGCAGCACAGCAGAATGATGAAACCATTCTTTTGTAGCTGAAGGAGATGAATTGATAGCGAAATGGTTTCATTTAGAAGGTCAGTCGTGGCATGCTATGTAGGCTACACAGATGACCAGAACACGTGTTCCTAATCATAAACATAGGTCTACATAATATAGTCCATACAATGATGAGTATCAATTTCTGACTGCATAATGTGATCCATGGCTAAAGGACAGCATACTCATTTCACGGTATAACTGGTACCTAAGTCACTGGCGATTTGTTCGGCCCGATTTATACCTTGAAATGCAGACTTTGCAAAAAGGGCAAAAATGCTGAACGCAAACTGCATTGTGGGTCAGTATCGGCAACAACAGAGTGTGGAGCCCAGATGCCTTGTTTCGGTCCATTTGGCTACTGCAGTTCTGTTTGTGACCACGTCACCTTGCTCACTCCACCTTCAAATCAAACTTCTAATTTCTGCTTCTGAGTTGTCCGCCGGGTCCACTTGAAGGAAACGGTGCAGAGTTGAACGTCTCGGTAGCATCTGTCGGTACTGAGACCGTGCAGACAGTCTTAAAGGGACTAACGCAAAGCTTCTAATTTGTCCTTTTTCCCCCGATGTGCTGCTTGAATCCCCTCAGCATACAGGGCTGTGTAATATTCTCCATGTGCACTGTGGGATCTGTATGTTATCCCAAAACGTCTCACAGAAGGAACAGCTTCTAGTCAAAAAAGTTAATTTTGCACTCCTTGTTATACAACATAATTTCTGATGCAACAGCAGGTCACCATGGGGTTACAGGTCATTATGCAGTGTTAGGGTTTATGACGGGTTGATAAAAGACATACAACACTCCGGCATTTCACTCTGCGTTCAGGAGCCATCGTTGCTCCTCTTTTCTCAAGGTCACAGATAAGACCATGACAAGACACAGGGACTCTCCAGCTCAGTGTGTGTGCGCTGTTAAGGTGAACAGAATGCTGCCTTGTAGTGGGTTTATACCTCATCAAAGAACCCTCCTCACCCCAAAGAACCCCTGTGCCCCCACCCGACACTCGCCCCATGTCTGTAGAAATGAAAGGGCTTTATTGACTTTACCATAACGTATCTGTTCCTGTTCACTGATTGGCCCCTATAAAAAATATCTGTGAATATCTGGAAGCAGTTATTTCTCTCTAAGAAGAACATTCTTTCTTTTGATTGTGTTCCTGCCCTGTTTATCCTCTCCTCAACTTCTCCTCCTCTCCACCTCCTCTCTTTAACTTCTCTCATCTGCTCCTCTCTTCTCTTCAGTTTGGTCCCCCTCTTCTCTCTCTCATCCTCTTCTCCTCACCTTCTCTTCCTCTTCTCCTCTCCTCATCTTCTCCTCTCCTCATCTCCTCCTCTCCTATTTTCTTCTCCGCTTCTTCTAATTTCTCCTCCGCTCCACTCTCTCCATTAAAACAGCAGACTGTCCTATCCATCCTATTCAATAAAAGGGATTAAACATAGTCAGTGAGGGAGGGATGGTGGGATGTCCTATTAGAAAGTGAACTCAGAGTGTCAGGGCTCACGATGAAAAGATTCAGAACAAGGAACCGTAGTTCTTTGGGACAGGCCACTGGAGTCCTCACTAAGTCATAATCAGCCGTTAATCAGAATCATACCACTTCGGACAGATGTTGGTCCCCTTCACCAAAGTAAGTCACGTTTAATAAAACACTCCGGCGCGTCCCAAATGACATCCCCAGCACAGTGTGCCCCGGTCAACTCTATTCTCTACAAGCCCTTGTCAAAACGAGTGCATCCATAGACCATTTGGGACACAGAGTGTAGATTCCTAAGAGTCGTTACCTCTCAACTCTGTCCTGTGCTGTTGCCATGGGGACAGCACTCTTCACAGCAGAGTAATCTCTGTGGTGACAGCTGGAAGGTTTGAGTGGACAGAGGATATTACAGGGACAGCTTTGATTCTCCATGAAGGGTACAGGGACTTTAGGGAAATTGAGAAATAATTGCTGATACCTAGAGGGCATCCCCCCGCCCACTGATGTTCCACTTCCAGAGAGCCTGTGAGAAGAAACAAAAGTTAACTTCCACAACAATGACGGGATCGACATCTGCAACACTGATAATTCGAGCATGAGTTCATTAAATTACACACAAAACAAATTGCTGATGTCTTGTAAAAACAATAACAATTATGCTGCCATGAAATTCCTCTTGGATCCAGGCCGATTGACCTTTTTGCCAGGATAATAATGTTTGTCCATATTGTTTTATTTGTCTTCATACATGTGTGCAACATGTGTCTAGGGTTGCAAAACGTTTTTTCCCTACTTATTCCATCCTGATTTTAAAACCAGGAGATCTGGGAAAACCTGGGAATTTTAGGAAAGTTACGGGATCTTTGCCACCGAATTGTCCCCAGTTCTTCACTTTTTGTGTTTTTTTCCCCCATATTATCACCCACTTTCAATCAAATCACATGAACTGTTTTGTTGTCAGAAATATTAACTACATTCACGCTGGTGCCCCTGAATGCAGAGACATCTCTTCTGCTACAGAGGGATGATGAAAACGGAGGTAATTTGCAGTAGACTATGAAAATAGTGTAAAGATTTCCTTTGCAGTCTGTTGGCTACCAAGAAAAAGCACAGCATTGTATAATTACCGGTTTGACTTGATGAAGCCATCAATTAACAATTTCTCTTGATTGCCGCAATTTGGTCTGACTGAGTTATATACCGTGTTGGTTTAGGCCCGAGTCCACGGCCCATATGAAATAGGCACATACTGGATGAATGGGAAGTAAACCAAAACCAATCATAGCCAAGCTGTGTCACAGTGCTTCGTTCGTCTTCGCTTGACGGACACATCTTTGACTCAACGGGCCTTCCTCCCACTCCTCCCACCGTCCCAAGGAGGTGTCAATCACAAACAACACATGGCCCGAAACAGCTGTTGTCTACGTAAAGATTAATGGCCCAGCCGCTCCCCCACTTTTGAAATAGGGTCTGCAAAGGAATGTTTTTGAACCCCCACTTTTCCTTCACCAGAAAATGATCTATTTGGTAGTTTGTCATTTCCAGTGATTATTAATATTTGGAGCTTGTCCAACTCACACATATTAAAAAAGAAGTCTCAATTTTATATATAATAAATAACAGATTACATTCTGCAACCCCTCCCTCAAGATCAATGTTTTTGACCATTCTAGAGTTTTGCTTTGTTCGTGTAAGCAGCAGGAAACCACCAGTTAAACCTGCTGTCTGGTCTACCATGAATATGCACCAGAAAAGGAAAATTAAAGAAAGATCTGTTTTGCTGTGTTGTTGTAACAACAGTCGTTGTGTTAGTTGAGTCCAGGGTGTTGACATAATCACCTAAGCAGTAAAAAATGTTAAAGGTGATCTCATCTTGCCTGAAAGCGACCT
Organism: Esox masquinongy; assembly: GCA_016801175.1. NCBI lineage: Eukaryota > Metazoa > Chordata > Actinopteri > Esociformes > Esocidae > Esox > Esox masquinongy. Next base: position 12,733 of record JACXGI010017810.1, read on the forward strand.
CACTTTGTCCCTGACCTGTCCCCATCAATCACAATCGACGGTTCAGGTGTGCAAGCAGTTTGTTCCAGGAGGTGGGTGCTCTGTTTGTTCTAATAGGTTAGAATCAGATTTCATATTTTGTCTTCTAAACCAATGATTGGTTTGCAAGGCGGGACTTTTCAGCTGAAGATTGATTTCAGAAGGCTAATCATGTGACTACAGTGTCGGTTAAAATTTGGATTTTAACAATGTTTTTGTGTTCTAAACCAGCACGATGCAATCACAGAAAAAAAGGGTTTCAAAAATGGAAACATTTTCCGGAAAAGGACTCCCAGACCACCACTAGGCTCTGCAAAGTCAAGAGCACAAAAAATAAAAATTCAACAGGTTGCATGTGTGAAGCCTGAATTTCTAGGGATAATGGAGAAAATATTCAGGGAAAAATATGCACTATAATTGTCATTGAGGCTGATTGACTGATTGGTCTTTTGCACGTTCTATAAAAACAGGCCTCGGCACACCCTTCTGTATTGGTCAGGAAATATGTACAGCACCAGTCAAAAGTTAGGACACAATTACCCATTTTGGAAAGTTTGGTGTTTCCAAACTTTTAACTGGCGCTGTAAGAATAATGATCCTTCCTCTAATCTATTGTCCCAGCTTGTGAATTTTCCTATTAATCCTAACTACTCTGTTGTCATATCATTTAAATTACATTTGGGAATTTGAAACGCTTCACTTTTCTGACCACAAAGAATCTCTCTCAGTTTTTGTGGCCAACATATAAAAATAAATACTAAATGTTCGGCTGAGATGTTTTAATGTATTTTTTTTTTTTTTTTACAATTTAAAAAACTGGAACTCAATACTGTATCAAATGACTGCAGTTGCACTTTTATGATCATTCAGTGAGTTCCCCCTTAAACTGTGTGTGTGTGTGTGTGTGTGTGTGTGTGTGTTTGAACATCTGCTTGTGCCTCTTTCCTCAATGTGTACATGTGTAGTAGTAAATCCCCCCAACACCTGCTCCACATTATGTTTGGCCCTCATGGAGGCCTGGAGGATGGAGACCACCATCTAAACACACATTCTTCTGGTGACTCAGTAGTCAGGACGGTGGTCACCTGGTCAGCCAGTGGAGGGTGGAGACCACCATCTAAACACACATTCTTCTGGTGACTCAGTAGTCAGGACGGTGGTCACCTGGTCAGCCAGTGGAGGGTGGAGACCACCATCTAAACACACATTCTTCTGGTGACTCAG
>JACXGI010017811.1:0-13987 GCA_016801175.1 Esox masquinongy
CAAAACATGACTTAGTACTTGGTGGCAAAACCCTTGTTGGCAATCACAGAGGTCAGACGTTTCTTGTAGTTGGCCACCAGGTTTGCACACATCTCAGGAGGGATTTTGTCCCACTCCTCTTTGCAGATCTTCTCCAAGTCATTAAGGTTTCGAGGCTGACGTTTGGCAACTCAAACCTTCAGCTCCCTCCACAGATTTTTTATGGGATTAAGGTCTGGAGACTGGCTAGGCCACTCCAGGACCTTAATGTGCTTCTTCTTGAGCCACTGCTTTGTTGCCTTGGCCGTGTGTTTTGGGACATTGTCATGCTGGAATACCCATCCACGACCCATGCCCTGGCTGAGGAAAGGAGGTTCTCACCCAAGATGTGACGGTACATGGCCCTGTCCATCGTCCCTTTGATGCTGTGAAGTTGTCCTGTCCCCTTAGCAGAAAAACACCCTCAAAGCATAATGTTTCCAACTACATGTTTGACGGTGGGGATGGTGTTCTTGGGGTCATAGGCAGCATTCCTCCTCCTCCAAACATAGTGAGTTGAGTTGATGCCAAAGAGCTCGATTTTGGTCTCATCTGACTACAACACTTTCACCCAGTTCTCCTCTGAATCATTCAGATGTTCATTTGCAAACTTCAGACGGGCCTGTACATGTGCTTTCTTGAGCAGGGGGACCTTGCGGGCGCTGCAGGATTTCAGTCCTTCACAGCGTAGTGTGTTACCAATTGTTTTCTTGGTGACAATGATCCCAGCTGCCTTGAGATCATTGACAAGATCCTCCCGTGTAGGTCTGGGCTGATTCCTTATCGTTCTCATGATCATTGCAACTCCACAAGGTGAGATCTTGCATGGAGCCCCAGACTGAGGGAGATTGACAGTTCTTTTGTGTTTTTTCCATTTGCGAATAATCGCACCAACTGTTTTCACCTTCTCACCAAGCTGCTTGGCGATGGTCTTGTAGCCCATTCCAGCCTTGTGTAGGTCTACAGTCTTGTCCCTGAAATCCTTGGACAGCTCTTTGGTCTTCGCCATGGTGGAGAGTTTGGAATCTGATTGATTGATTGCTTCTGTGGACAGGTGTCTTTAATACAGGTAACAAGCTGAGATTTGGAGCACTCCCTTTAAGAATGTGCTCCTGATCTCAGCTTGTTATCTGTATAAAAGACACCTGGGAGCCAGAAATCTTTCTGATTGAGAGGGGATCAAATACCAATTTCACTCATTAAAATGCAAATCAATTTATAACGTTTTTGACATGCGTTTTTCTGGATTTTTTGGTTGTTATTCTGTCTCTCACTGTTCAAATAAACCTACCATTAAAACTATAGATAGATCATTTCTTTGTCAGTGGGCAAACGTACAAAATCAGCAGGGGATCAAATATTTTTTTCCCTCACTGTAGATAGCCCAGATGACATTTTGATTGGTTTAGCTGTTTACTTTATTGTGGGTTTATTGTGTGTTCCATAATTATGGAAAGAGCCCATCACCTTTAACCCCATTTGAAACAAAAGTCTGTTCATTGTTCCAGCATCGATAGTTGGAGGTGACACAGCTTCAGACCAGTCAGCATGCTCATAGTTAGCGATGACAATGTCAGATCCTAATGGAGTTACAGAACTGATATACAACTCGCTGCCGATAGATGGTGTTAAGTTGCATAGAACACCTTTAATGGTGCCTTCTCAGAAGTGCAAGTCACCCATGCCATGTGCACTAATGCACCCCGATACCATCACGGATGCTGGCTTTTGCACTGTGCACTAATAACAAGCCGGATGGTCCCTCTACTCTTTAGTCCAGAGGACACAGCATCCATGATTCCCGAAAAGAACCTCAAATTTTGACCACAGGACAGTTTTCGACTTAGCCTCAGTCCATCTAAAATGAGCTCGGGCCCAGAGAATGCGCTGGCGTTTCTGTATGTTGTTTATTTACGGTTTCCTCATTGCATGGTAGAGTTTTAACTTGCATTTCAGGATACTGCGACGTACTGTGTTCACAGACAATGGTTTTCTGAAGTGTTTTATGATTGTGCCATTCTGTTATGACCTACAGTTGAATGTGAATCCCATAGGAAATAAAATACAAATGTGTTTTGCCTGCTCACTCATGTTTTCTTTACAAATGGTACATAATATTACCAATTTTCAAAGAGTGTGCAAACTTTTGAGCACAACTGTATAATATAAGTGTAATATGCCTATGAATGGTACATTAAAATATTCTAATGCACATTGAATGTACATAGAAAGGTATCAGAGCATTTGGAATGTTCATGTGATCAATATGATCATAGATCAGTTGCCTAGGTTTATTCCACCTGGGTTAGTTTTTTACCATTACACAAGGTTTCCAGTCTTTTGGTGCCTCTGTCCCATCTTTTTTTTAAATGTGTTGCTGGCATCAAATTCAAAGTGAGCATGTATATTTCAAGAAACAATAACATTTATCAGTTTCAACATTTCATATGTTGTCTTGGTACTGTTTCCTATTGAATATAGGGTTTAAATGATTTGCACATCATTGCATTCTGTTTTGCTTTACATTTTACACACCGTCCCAACATTTTTGTACATCCCTTGTTAACAGCTGGTGTTGCCAACTTAATGTAGCGTTTTTTTGTCTATCAGTCTCTCACATCGCCTAGGCAAAATTTTTGCCCACCCTTCTTTACAGTACTGCTTTATCTGTGTCATGTTCGAAGGCTATCTTTACGGGCTTATAAAATCTGTTTATTTTTTGGCCAATTCCATCTCATTTTTTTTCAAAATTCCTGTTTTTCCACTTTTTTTGTGTGATTCTGTTTGATACACAAATAACAAAAAAAATAAAGTAAAGAAAGACATTGCAAAGTTTATTTTAGTAAGTACTTAAAAAGTACTAGTACAATACAGTGCAACTAGTAAACTTTCTTAAATTACATTTCATTTTGGGAGGTGGAGCTCGCAGATCGAGCTCTTATTGTCAAACTTTTCAAACTCTTCTGAGTATTGAAAAGTTTGAAAATAATATTTATTTTATTGCATTTTACTGTCCTAATATTTATTCTAGCTAATGTTTCTTACTTTGGCACATTAAGGATGATAATAAATGAGAGACTCGGAGATCCAAAAGATTAAAAGACTTATGCTATCTTCTCCCTAGTCATTGTATCGCGGGATGAAAAGGACCATGAGAAAAGATTTATTAATAAATATGATCAGTTTAATCTAGTCTTGACAGTTACAGTATTACCAATAGACATACTGTATAGGCCTACATAACAATCACTTGACAGCTTAATAACAGCCTACTGTCCTAATATGTATTGTAGATAACATTTCTTACTTGGGCACATTAAGGATGATAATAAATGAGATACCTGGAGATCAGAAAGTTTGAAAGACTTATTTCCTCATTCGTTCGCCTTTTATCGTTCTCAGGTGATCCAAAGTGCCTAAAGATCCATGGATCAGCGTTCATTTTGTTCGTCGTTCCTTCTGGTGAACGAGATTCTGAGATCCGAAAGATCCGTGGATCATCGTTCATCGTTCCTTCTGGTGAACGAGATTCGGAGATCCGAAAGAGCCATGGATTCATAGATAATAGAACAGTAGGTGGGCTGATGTCAGAGACCCTATAAATCAGAATGGAGCAATTTGACAGCCATCTTACCTGGGACCTGTTCTAAACAATCTACAATACAAACACATGGTAGAAGTGGCATTTCAGTTCTTCTAACAGTTACATTTCCTTAATAATATATAAATAGCCATTGTCATGCATAGCATAATACATAAAATGACTGTACATGTCAGAATATTAACAAACAAATCCATTTGAAATAGTTTTCAATAATTTATTAATTTAAGGGAACAAAATGGCTATGGTCTAATGTAGGAAGATATATTACAAATGTATATTTCTTTATTCCAAAGATAACAATTAACTGTGGTTTTAAATTATAATACATGTATGTATTGTATATACATATAAATATTATAATTTCATTTCATTGTAGAAATTACTTTTAGTAACAGTACGCTAAACAGAGCAAGCTAGCTCACTGAATTTGGTATGCTAACAGCAGCATTGTAATCAGAGGACAGAAGGAGTAACAAGGCTACTTTTTTGTGGTCAAAGGCTACCCAACATCGCCATCAGCTGATAATATACAGTAATTAAATTTTTTCGACGAAAATGCGTTATTTCACATACGTTGTGTGCAACATTAATTCATACTTTACTGTAGCAAGCTAGCTGAGAATGTTATAATTTAAAAAAAACAAACAGAATGCTGATACTGTAAAGTTACGTAGCTCAACAGCTATGGTTAGGCTGGATTAGCTTTCTTGTTCATTGATTGAAAAAATGTTATGTACAGTTAAGTATGTTATCATACATTTCTACAATATTGCTGATGCGTGAACAATGTTTCCCACCTCCTTTGTATCGTTCATCCTTTTTCTGGACCAAATTACTGCTGCACAAAATACCACCATGACTAGTGTTAAGTGGCTTGACTTTTCCACACTGGTCCCAGGTAAGATGGTGGAGCTATTGAGACGTCAGATAGAACTATGTGTCCCATCTATGCTTTATATCTATGCATGGATCATCGTTCATCGTTCCTTCCGGTGAACAAGATTCGAAGATCCGAAAGAGCCATGGATCATCGTTCATTTCGTTCATTGTTCCTTCCGGTGAACGAGATTCAAAGATCCGAAGATCCTACTGAGATCGATCACGATTCACCGAAAAGATTCATTCAAAAAGAATGAAGTGTTCGCGACCAACCCATCACAATTGCCTGCATGACTCTAATCAATTGTAGCCGATTGTAGCTGTCCAGTTGTGACAGTTAGTTAGCAAGCTAGCTACGTTTAGTTGTGGCTCACGATGGGTACCTTCTTTATATCAGAGTGACTGCCATTTACTGACAGTTAAACACAACCATGTGCAGGCACAGACACAGTCAGTTACATTTCTCTAACCCCACTCGCTTTTGATACCCTGAACGTCGGGACATTGCTCTGCGTGAATGTAAACTGCGCTCAGCTTTGTAAAAAAAATCGTTTTTCATAAAAATATTTAGTTTTTCTGTGGTGGCGTATCACAGTTTTGCTTCAAAATTTAAAACAAATATCACAAGAAAACATAAAACAATATATAATTCGTTCAATTCCATGTTTGTACCTGAATTCCGTATATATGTCTGGATTTCGCAATTCCGTCTGCGTTCTCCGCAACGTGGAAATTATATGGCCCTATATCTTGTATGCATGGCCCACTTTAAGACCCTCTAGCATTTTGATAGGATTGAGATCTGGGCTTTGACTCATACATAACATTCCATTTCTTCCATGTTTGGTTCAGCTTCAGCATTTTGACTAATGGCCAGAAATTCCTCTCTAGAAATATGGACTTCATGGTTGATGCAATGACGGCAGGTTGGCCATTGGGCAGTAAAGCAGCCCCAAACCATAATACCACCGCCTCAGTGCTTTACGGTTGGCTTCACTGGTTCTTTTCAAAGGCAGTGTTTTCTTTTCTCCAAACATGGTGTCTGGCATTTCGGCCAAACTACTCCACCTTTGACTAATCTGTCTAGAGTACATTGTTCCAGTAGTATTGATGTACTTGTACTATGTACCTTTTCACATGACTGTCTGTACAAAACCACCCCCAAATAAATCTTCATTTTTCAAGAAATGGTATGCTTCATTGGACAGGAAAGTGGTGAAAGATAGATTCTTCACCAAAAGAGCAGTAGGCTGGACACAAACCCATGCCACAGCAGTTCATGTGCAATGGAGGCATCCAAGGAAAATGTTTATTGGTTAAAATATTTATTAGTTTATTAGCAAATGCTGTATTAAGTAATAATTTGGAAAATACCTTGTTGAGAGACCTTTGTCCTGTATTGCCACATATCAAGTTTTTTGCAGATCGGTGATGTGGTGCCATAGATTGTGTTTTTCACAAATTTAAGATAGCAAAAAATATTCATGACAACCCCTATGGGTTCCTGAAGGAAATTTGTCCTTGTAAGAAGAATGCCTAAATTAAAATGTTAATTGACCAAGTGAGTCACACATACATACAGACAGAGAAAGATCTCCAGTACTGCCCTCAGTAATGTCATCGTGACAGAAAATTATTTGAGCTAGGTTGTGAAGTTCAGCAGCATAGGCTCACGTTGAAAACATTAAAAGCTAAACTATGTTTGTCTGTATTCAGGTGAATTAGCATCTATATTTTGACACTTCATAAAATAGTCAATATTCGTAATCAAAGCAACGTGCTATGGCCAACTGATCTGGGGTACATTTACTGCTTATGAATATGAAAATATCAGATATTTAGTAATACAGTAGGCAACAAACATAGTAGGCAACAAACAGTGTAGCTAACTGCTTGAGCAGTTCAGTGCGCATGTGTGGTCCAATAAATGAAATAACCTCCAAGCTCTCTGAAAAACAAGGAAAACAGGGCAACTCAAACTGGAGGGTGTAATGGGGGTTGACAAATGGATGCAGGCCTGGGTGTAGCCTACTTGTTAAAAATATGTTTTTTTCCCAGGAAGTAATTTTTTTCCTAACTATATTGGCAGCACTGAGCCCATTTTATAGGAACCTATCATTTGGGTATGACTACCTGGGTAAAACATATTTTTAACAAGGTTTTTGATTGTCAGAGACACATTCAAACACCCAAATGGTAAAGAGAGTCAACAGAGATTGTACAGAGATTATGCCCTTACTGAAGAGTAACATGTTTTTGCCGAACCTGGATATTTTTCAGCAGATTCATGTTTTAAGGCTGTCGACAAGTAAATATTTTATAATAAGTAGAGAGTTATTTACTTGCAAACAAGACTATTTTACAACATAGTGATTGGTGCACAAGACATAAGGGAAGTTGATTGGTCAGTAAACTAAGCAGATTAAATCAATGCCTACTGTGGCAGGAATTTTTCATGACTTTGTTAATGGCTAATGAAGGCCATGTTTGCCCGAGTGGTACACCAGACCTTCTGCAAATTGGGGCTGAAATATCTGGGAGTGAGATTATTGAATAATATCAAAGGACAAATGTCAATACTCATACGTGTTTTTTATGCAGTTTGTTGACTTGAAGCAAATGTACTTGGTAAATAATCATGAACTTTTAATGTTATTTGAATTACAACGGATGACAGTTTAACCTTGGTGAAAGGTCATTATTTGACAGTGATACAAAAGAAATGCAGCATATGCAAAAAACTCAACTACACATAGTAGTGTTGCTCAGTAGATAGATGGGTTTGATGTTCAACAACAGCATTTTGACAGGATGGATAAAGAGACTAGGTAAAACCAAACAAATACACTTTACCATTGCTATGCAAAACAGTTTTTACCACAATCTATCAACAACAGTGGGGTGACACCTGTCATGAATATGCATGAGTTGATGGCAATTAAAAAATTGTCCGCGGAGAGGAGGAGGAGGAGACAATGATAGTGGAGGCAGGAGAGCTGCAGGCCATTCATTGGGATGGAGATGTAATTCCACTCCTCCAGAGTACTTCACAACGCTACTTTATTGGTTTTGTAATTGAGCCCCCCCCAACACACACGCACACACACGCATGCAAGCACACTCCTCTATTCTGAGCCGTGCACCTCAAACAGCTTGGAAGATAATATAGGGCTGCTTTAACATAGTGCAGAGCGGGTTATGGACAGCCACACATCTCAGTTAACTTAGGCTCATCTAATGTTATTCATTGATACAGTGGAGTGTGACACAGCTTGTGGAGCAGAACATAATTAGTTACACTTTGGCAGAGGTAATCTCCTAGCTGTACACTTATTGTTTGCTTCAAATATATGAGCAGCTTAGAAACCAAAAAAGATGCTTTAAATTCATAATTGCCAAACCACCGCAGAAATTATGCATTCTACTTGTATTTTTTCCCTATCCTCTGCTCCAACCCTTAAATACTTTTTTTTTTTTCCAAGCATTATGTCAAATGAGCATGTAAAATGGCTCATCAAGGGCTGCTGATGTCACGGCAGTATCTGCATCGTAAAGTGATGTAAAACAAAAGCCAGAATGTTCCAGCAAAGGCACAGATGCCCACAACAAAGGCTGCTCACTAGTCACTCATTCACATAGACAACTACCAGCAGGACCAACAGCCTTCTTTGGCAAAGACTCAATGAAACTGAATAAAACAACAGAACGAAATGAAATTTCCCAGAGATTCTTGAAAATTGGAAAAATCCTTGTCCAGCAGGGATACTTTATTTTTACAGTTTGAATTTTGATCACTATCTGACATTAGAAAACATTTAGGGCGGGATTTCATGAGGGAAAATATTGTTGGTATGACTTAATATTTTCAATAAAAACTTTTTCCATGTTGGCTTTTCCACAGAAATACCCTTTTCCTTAGCAGAGGATTTTAATTACAAACTCTCTAGAAAATAATTTACATTAAATTCCATAAGGACCCATTCTTCATGTCCTCATTACTTCTACTGCAATAAGACCACTCATGGTCTGTTAAGCTCTCTAAATGTAGATAGATTTAAACAAACAATATTGAAATCCTATTTGCAATCCCATTGGAAATCCCACTGGCAAATCCCATCCCAGTGTTAATTTTACCACTCTTGTTGATTTTGTCTACTAATTTCGACTAAAATATCTTGAAGTTGTAGTCACATTTGTGTCATCTGAATAATGATTTTGTCTAGTAATTATCAAAATTCCAAAAACAGTGAGTCATTTAGTCAACAAAATAAACACATTTTTGTAACATTTTGAGACAAATCAAATGCATTACCTCATTAACCTTGAGTAAAAATGTACAGTATCACTGTCTACAGGTAAAACAATTAACACCCACCTCCTGCCAAAAATTGGTCAAGTTAGCTATAGGGGGATAAAGCTGTCCATCTTACCAGCCTCTTTTGCGGGTAGCCAACAAGGGTATAGGGAACACTTATATATTGTAAAAATCACAAGCTGGTCAAATCTACTAAGATACACTGATCAGCCATAACATTATGACCACCTGCCTAATATTGTGTGAGTCCCCTTTTGCTGCCAAAACAGCCCTGACCCGTTGAGGCATGGACTCCACCAGACCTCTGAAGGTGTGCTGTGGTAACTGGCACCAAGACGTTAGCAGCAGATCCTTTAAGTCCTGTAAATTGCGAGGTGGGGCCTGCATGGATCGGACTTGTTTGTCCAGCACATTCCACAGATGCTCGATTGGATTGAGATCTGGGGAATTTGGAGGCCAAGTTAATACCTTGAACTCGTTGTTGTCTTCCTCAAACCGTTCCTGAACCATTTTTGCTTTTTGGAAGGGCGCATTATTCTGCTGAAAGTGGCCAATGCCATCAGGGAATACTGTTGCCATGAAAGAGTGCACATGGTCTGCAACAATGCCCAGGTTGGTGGTACGTGTCAAAGTAACATCCACATGAATGGCAGGACCCAAGGTTTCCCTGCAGAACATTGCCCAAAGCATGACACTGTCTCCGCCGGCTTGCCTCCTTCCCATAGTGCATTCTGGTGCCATGTGTTCTCCAGGTAAGCGACGCACACACACCCGGCCATCCACGTGATGTAAAAGGAAACCTGATTCATCAGACCAGGCCACCTTGTTCCATTGCTCCGTGGTCCAGTTCTGTTGCTCATGTGCCCATGGATTTTTGGCAGTGGACAGGGGTCAGCATTGGCACCCTGACTGGTCTGCGGCTACACAGCCCCATACACAACAAACTGCGATGCACTGTGTTTTCTGACACCTTTCTATCAGTACCAGCATTAACTTTTTCAGCAATTTGAGCTACAGTAGCTCATCTGTTGGATCAGACAACACAGGCCAGCCGTTGCTCCCCAAGTGCATCAGTGAGCCTTGGCCGCCCATTGGTTTACTGCTTTTCCTTCCTTGGAGATGCTCTGACCCAGTCGTCTAGCCATCGCAATTTGGCCCTTGTCACAGTCGCTCATATCCTTACGCTTGCCCATTTTTCCTGCTTCTAATACATCAACTTTGAGGACAGAATGTTCACTTGCTGCCTAATATATCCCACCAACTGACAGGTGCCATGATAACAAGATTATCAGTGTTATTCACTTCACCTGACAGTGGTCATAATGTTATGGCTGACAAAACAATATCATATAATGACTCGTATTTTGACATTCGTCCCATACCAGGTTTGCCGATTTTCTTATGCAAGATTCAACAAAAGAGAGCTGCTTGCTGTATGAGTAAATATTTTCAGTTTACCTGACAAAGCCATGAGCATGGCCCGGCCGTGTAGACTTCATTGTTGTGCAGCTTCTAACCGCCACTGAAGGCAGGCTAAATTGCAAAGTTTGACACAGAACTGTGGCTGTAGTAAAGTGATGCACCTAATGCCACAGATTTACGGACATTCTATTTAATAACTGGGGCTTGCAAAGCAAAAGCCCCAGTTCCAATCTTCTAATTATTTGATTGTATCTATTTTGATTACAAGTTGTAACACAAAGTGAGGAAAAGTCCAACGGGGATGAATACTTTTCAGATTTACTGTAATGTCAGACTCTGCCAATTAACACCCATAAGATATAAAGGCTGTAAAGCCATAAACCTCATAGTGTTGTGAGATATGCTTAATGAACAAAAATATTATTCTTAAAACATTTATATTGATTTTGTTAAAGACCAGGTTATCAGTGTCTCCATATCCTAATTTTTTGTGTTGATCAGCAGCATGAAAAATAAATACATTTTTATTTCAAGTTGTAACACCAAAAAAAATTAAAGTCTAAGGGATCTGAATACTTTTGAGAGCCACTGTAGAAGAGATTGCAAGGAATAACTTTCTTCCTTGCAATCTCTTCTGCTCTTTGCCATTCCACAAAACGTTTTCTAGCTGTAACACATCCGACATAGCCAATTCTTGTAAGACTGAATTGAAGTGAATACTTTGGTGCCAGACAACTTTGTCAGATGCTGTGCAAGCCACCGGATTTCCTTCTGGTCCACTAGGATGTAACCCTTAAGCACTGTGCATCAGATACCTACAAATTTTTGGATCTTCCACCGTATTTTCCATTGCAGTTTTTTCAAATAACTATAGTCTATGACTAAAGTCATTTCAACTACGTTTTGTACAAAACACAAAAATCTTGTTATTTCTTTCCACAATTACTGTTTAAAAGTATTTGTATTTAATTGTATTTGTATATAACAGTATTTAATTTTCTATAGTTATAGTGTTTTTCCAAGATTTAATCAATTTTCCCAGGTGTACTCAAACTTTTGACTGGTACTGTATACAGTGGATATAACAAGTCTACACACCCCTGTGAAAATGCCAGGTTTTTGTGATATAAAAGAATGAGACAAAGAAAAATCATGTCAGAACTTTTTCCACTTTTATTGTGACCTATAATGTGAACAATTCAATTGAAAAACAAACTGAAATCTTCAAGGGGGAAAAATGAAAAATAAAAACCTTACAATAACCTGGTTGCATAAGTGTGCACACCCTCTCATAACTGGGGATATGGCTGTGTTCAGAATTAACCTATCACATTCAAACTCATATTAAATAGAAATCATTACACACCTGCCATCATTTAAAGTGACTCTGATTAATCACAAATAAAGTTCAGCTGTTCTAGTAGGATTTTCCTGACATTTTCTTAGTTGCATCTCAGAGCAAAAGCCATGGTCCGCAGAGAGCTTCCAAAGCATCAGAGGAATCTCATTATTGAAAGATATCAGTCAGGAGAAGGGTACAAAAGAATTTCCAAAGCATTAGATATACCATGGAACACAGTGAAGACAGTCATCATCAAGTGGAGAAAATATGGCACAACAGAGACATCACCAAGAACTGGACGTCCCTCCAAAATTGATGACTTGAATCCAATTGAACATATGTGGGGTGATCTGAAGAGGGCTGTGCACAGGAGATGTCCTCGCAATCTAATAGACTCCAACCCAAAAAGACTGAGTGCTGTAATAAAATCAAAAGGTGCTTCAAAAAGTATTAGTTTTAGGGTGTGCACACTTATGCAACCAGGTTATTGTGAGTTTTTTATTTTTTATTTTTCCCCCTCAAAGATTTCAGTTTGTTTTTCAATTTAATTGTTCACATTATAGGTCACATTAAAGGTGGAAAAAAGTTCTGACATGATTTATCTTTGTCTCATTCTTTTACATCACAAGAACCTGGCATTTTAACAGGGGTGTGTAGACTTTTTATATCCACTGTATATCTATGGTGCCAACTGATTCTGTTGTGACCATTTCTGTTTAGAAAATATTGACTCATTTCAGATTTCAAAGACTTGTCAGTAAACAGTCTTCATTTGTACAGATGTCTATCCCAGCAAACATATGTTTTAGTTCCAAAGCTGTACTTAACATATTTCTTGATTTAATATCTTTAGTAAACACACATTTCTTTCACTCATTTTTCCCTTCAATGTTAGCAGACAAACAACTCATCTTATTGCCATTCTAAAAGGGGTGCAATCCCATCACCTGGTGATATTTGTACAGTTCTGGCTCAAGGCCGTTCCATCATCCCCCCTAATATTACAGACATTACATATAGGTCCATCCCCCCAGAAAAGTGTAAAAATCCCAGGATCCATTGAACCTGACCCCCCAATATGCAATACAAACCTAAGCCCTCATTTAGATTTAACAAACAGTGGGGCAGCAAAGTTTTTAAATAGATATTTGAAGATAAACAAAACATCTAATTATAGAGTCGCCCCCTGCTTTCATGCCTGTTAGTCGCATAACGCAACTCTCCTGCTTCCTGCCTTTTGCCAACCTTTCTTTCTTTTCTTACTTTTTAATTTTCTTTTAAACTTCTTTAAATCTTTTACATTTGTTTCATTTTTGTTCTATAAATGTTTTAATCATATTTTTACAATTTTATGTAATTTTTAAAAGAGGAGCTCAGCATAGTTCTTTTGTATTTTTGAGTGATTTTTTTTATGATGGTGGGGCTAAGACAGCTGTTGGAGGAACGGATCAACCGCTTAGAAGATTTAGTCACCAGAGCGCTCCTCCGGTAGGACTGTGGGTCCTGTCCAGTAGGTGAATCAACAAATGCTAATGCTAACATAACAAAACAGGCTAACCTAAGGCTAGAGAACTTTAAAGATTTCCCTATACTTGATAGAACGAAGTCAAAACTGGTGAACAGATCAGAGCAATTTCAGAGCGAACGGCTCAATGAGGCGATAACACAGCTTGAAATACGTGAGAGTGAACAATTCATTGACTCTGTAGCAGCTACTCTAGGGGTTTAGCTACCAAATGCTAACGGACAGACACAGATTGGTATACAAAGGATTACTTCAAATCTTGACCACTCTGTCACGGACCTGGCTGACACTCTCCCCTGGACATGTGCTAATGCCACTGGATTAACCGCAGAGGCTTTCAAACCAGCCTTCCCCAATGACACATCTTACTGGCACAGCACCGGGGCTAGACCGAAGGCATCAACTCCAGCGGGGACAGTCTGATGTTGTGCGCCGCAGAGGCAAATCCAGCAAGAAATCAAATAAGAGAGCACCAACCCTCAATCCACCACCTGAACTTACACTGCAAAACAGGTACGAACCACTGACTCGGAACGAAATGTGTGTAAATGAAACTAGAGAAGCTAACCACAACACTAGCATTAGCGCTAACCAAAATCCAAGAAATAGCCCTAAAACCACTGATAGGACGAGGGAAAGAAGAAACTTTGCTAACTCCACATCTGATAAGCCAGATACTACCTTGATTGGGGACGACATAACCAAGCATATCAGAATGGCAAAGACTGAAAACCTAACCATGGTTGACACATCGGTCAGAGAGCTAACAGAAATGTTGCCAGTTATTCTCTCTACACATCCAAGCAACATGCAGATTATTATCCACACTGGGTCTTTTGAATTCTACAAAGGAAAACTGGCTCTGAGATCCTGAAAAAGGAT
>JACXGI010017812.1:0-13986 GCA_016801175.1 Esox masquinongy
TTAAAGATAATGGTTCAAAGGTCCTTCAGACCAAACAGCATGCAAATCTATTCAGCAATATCATTGTCATTAATGAGTCATTAATGAGTTTTTCACCAAATTCAAAATGGAGGAAAAACCAAGGGGCGGATTTGAAAGACCCCAGAGAATTTTTTGGTCAGCATGAAAAGGGACATATCTGGAAATTGGTTGCGTGTCTCTGCGACATTCGGTTCATGAGATATGAGCATCACTTTTTCCATTTTCGACTGAGTGCTACAGCGCCATCACAAGGTGTATCGGTACCATAATGGCTGTCTACAATCAGGCAAAGTTTGAAGCGTTTTGAACCAGAGGGGACCAAGCTATGGGCCTCTGAAAATGGCCCTGGAGAATGATAATAATAACTAGACAAGTACATTTCCTGAAGAAAATGTGGTGTGCTTGCTAGCTGTTTAAAAAGTATTTATGGTTTGAAATAGTGTTTATCTATCGAAAAGTTTGGAGTCTGTATTTTTTAAGGTTCAAGTGATACTGTTGGTGAGGGTAATTAGCATACATGACATAGTTAAAGCTCATAAAAGTTTTACCAATCGCAGATTTCGTGTCTGTAGCTCGAAGAGTTCAAATAATACATCCTAGTAGTTAATTAACACTATTTACGCTAATTAGCATAAGTAAAATCGATTACCGTTTCATTATTTCCATTGGGGATAGCTTAAACGTGTGAAACAAAGTTGGTTTCGTGTCTGTAGCTCAAACAGTTCAAAATATATAGCCTAAACATTAATTAACACTAATTATGCAAATTAGCATACATAAAATCAAACAACGTTTCCTAATTTGAAAAAGGGATAGCCTAAGCTGGTGTAAAAAAATTGGTTTCGTGTCTGTAGCTCGAACGGTTCAAAAGATACAGCCTAACAGTATTTACGCTAATTAGCATATGTAAAATCAATTACCATTTCATAATTTGCAGTGGGGGTAGCCTAAACATGTGAAACAAAGTTGGTTTCGTGTTTGTAGCTCGAATGGTTCAAAAGATACAGCCTAATAGTTAATTAACGCTAATTACGCTAATTAGCGTACGTAAAATTAATAAAGGTTTCATTATAGTTTCGTGTCTGTAGCTTGAACGGTTCAAAAGATACAGCCTAATGGCTAATTAATGCTAATTATGCAAATTACCACAAACGGTTCAGAAGATACAGCCTAATAGTTAATTGACGGTAATTATGCTAATTAGCATACGTAAAATCAATAAAGGTTTCATTATATGAACTGGGGATAGTCTAAACTTTTGAATGACAGTCAGTTTTCTGCCAGTAGCTCGAACGGTTCAAAAGATACAGGCTAATGACAAATTAATGCTGAATACGCTAATCATCATAAAGATACAGCCTAATAGCTAGTCATCACTAATTAAGCTAATTGCGCTAATTAGCGTCTGTAAAATCAATAAACGTTTCATTATATGAACTGGGCATAGGCTAAACATGTGAAACAAAGTTGGTTTCGTGTCTGTAGCACGAACGGTTCAAGAGTCATTCTCAGTTATATCCAATCAATGTAAATTAGCAATTATACAGTAAATTGTTTATAAACATGTAATATAATTCTTATGTAGGACTGCCTCAAACCTTTAAAGTTGTTATCAAAGATGATTGGCCCTAAAGCATGAACATTTTTAATTGAAACCTCTGTATTACTTTGGCTCTCATTGAAACACATGTTAATTTATGCAAGCTTTGAATGTTAATAATTACAAAAGTAAACACAGTATCAAAAATCTGAATACAAGCAACTCAAGTTGGGCCAGACTGAATCTTGGCGTTGGTTTGGATAGCTTAGGAGGAGATGCGTCTAGAATTTTTTACTAGGTTCTCATTGAAATACATGGGGGTACTGGGGGCCTAAGCTTTGTTTTTCGGTTTTCACTACTCCTACATTTGGGATTATAAACAATACGTAATGTTTATGGATCATCATCAAATGATTCTAAATAACCTCAGCTAATAGAAGCATGCATGTAAATGCACTTATAAGGTAGTATTTGAGTGAAAATGCACAATAAAGTAAATTTTTAAAAGCAAAATCAGATTTTTTCTATATGTCATTGAATTCTGACCGCAACACAACAATTCGAAACATTTCTCCCAATACAAATGTTCTTTGCAAACCCTTTTTCTTACACAAATATGCATTGTTTCACAATAAATGTGAACAATTAAATAATTCACCTTTTGTGCATGCAGTCCAATATGTTTATGACACCCATTATTATTTTTCTATTTATCATTGATATCAAGCCACAAACAACCATGTGGAACTGTTCTCACATTCCAAATATGCAAAGCAGACAATATCTATAATGACCACATTTGTATTACATTATTTCATAATAAATAGGTTATTTGATGTTACTTACCAGCGCTATATTTGGAATCCTATTGTGCTCCATGTTGTTAGCATGTTGTTAGCATTCCTCCTTTGTGTTCTGGTAACTCAGCTATCCAGCGTTTGAAAACCGAAAAGGACTATGGCTACACTGAGTAAAAGTGTTTTTACATTTTGCCATTTCATATTAATAATAATACTTATAAAACTGTTGAAAACACGTATCCTTTCTTTTTCTGTGCAATGTGTTAGCATGCTCTGTTAGAATTCTGTGTTAGCATGCTACGTTAGTTTACTCCCATTGCCTCTTTGTGTTCGAGTCACTAAGCACATACAGAAAACGAAACTCATTATGTCCCACCCCCCAACCTTTTGATTTGCTAGAATACATAACAGTTACCTTTCCCTGATTGGGTAAAAGAAAATATTTTGCATAGCAACATCCTTCCATTGGTCGATTGTGCATTGGAAACTGCCAAGCAACAGCCCATCCATTGGTCAGGCGCACTAGGGGTAGGTTGCATTTGGACTGGCTGACGACAACCAGGAAATGCCCCACGTAACCACGGCTCTTTTCAGCGGAATCTCAGGAAAACAGCGAAGAAAACCGATTCTCTATCATAAACTGTTTTAAAGATATTTCGTTTTTACGGGGATTTTAGTCATATCCGTCCTCCCCGACGCCCAAGGGTTAATTTATGCAAGCTTTGAATGTTTATAATTACAAAAGTTGGTATCAAAAATCTGAATACAATGAACTCAAGTTGTGCCAGACTGAACATCTTGGTGTTGGTTTTGGACTTGATAGCTTAAAAAATGTAGGAGGAGACGCGTCTAGAATTTTTGACTTTCTTACCATTCAAGTCTATGGACACTTTTGTCCCATTGAAATACATTGGTGGCTCATTTAAATATTGATATAGTATAAAAAGTATAATAGCTATCAAAAAGATCTGCTCAAGCAACCCAAGTTCGAGCATTTGGCATGTTTGGGAGTTGGTTTCGTGTTTATAGCTTTTACCGTTTAGTCTGTAGTGCTGGAGGAATAATAATAAGAAGAAGAAAGAGGGAAACCTATAGTTGTGCTTTGCCTTTGGCAAGCACACCTAAAAACTAGATAAGTACATTTCCTGAAGAAAATATGGTGTGCTTGCTAGCTAGTGAATTAATGCTAATCACGTTAATTAGCATACCTAAAATCAATAAAGGTGGCAATATATGAACTGGGGATAGCTTAAACAAGTAAAACGTCTAATTGCTAATTTATGCTAATTATGCAAATTAGTATATGTAAAATCGATAAACGTTTCCAAATTTGAAGTAGGGATAGCCTAAACTGGTGTAACAAAGTTGCTTTCGTGTCTGTAGCTCGAACGGTTTAAAAGATACAACCTAACGGTAATTAACGGTAATTACACTAATTAGCATTTTTAAAATCAATTACCGTTTCATAATTTGCATTGGGGATAGCCTAAACGTTTGGAACAAAGTTGGTTTCGTGTCTGTAGCTCAAACGGTTCAAAAGGTACAGCTTAATAGTTAATTAACATTAATTAGCATACGTAAAAACAATAAAGGTTTCATTATGTGAACTGGGGAAAGCCTAAACTGGTGAAACAATGTCAGTTTTGTGTCTGTAGCTCAAGCAGTTCAAAAGTTACAGCCTACTAGTTAATTTACACTAATTACGCAAATTTGCACACGTAAAATCAACATTTCCTAATTTGACGGAGGGTTAGCCTAAACTAGTAAAACATATGTTGGTTTTGTGTCTGTAGCTTGAACAGTTCAAAACATACAGCGTAATAGTTAATTCAGGCTGATTACGCTAAGTAGCATACGTAAAATCAATAAACGTGTCATTACATTAAATGGGAACAGTCAAAACTCTTGAATGAGAATCGGTTTCATGTCTGTAGATTGAACGGTTGAAAAGATACAGCCTAATGGCTAATTAATGCTAATTATGTAAATTAGCATATGTAAAATCGATAAACGTTTCCTAATCTGAAGTAGGGATAGCCTATAACGGTGTAACAAAGTTTGTTTCGTGGTTTCATGTCTGTAGCTCGAACGGTTCAGAAGACACAGCCTAATATTTAATTAACGATAATTACGCTAATTAGCATTCGTAAAATCAATAAAGGTTTCATTATATGAACTGGGGATAGTCTAAACTTTTGAATGAGAGTAAATTTTTTTTCTGTAGCTCGAATGGTTCAAAAGATACAGCCTAATAACAAATTAATGCTGAATACGCCAATACAGCCTAATAGTTATGCTAATTACGCTAATTAGCATCTGTAAAATCAATAGTTTCATCATATGAACTGGGCATAGGCTAAACGCGTGAAATGAAGTGGGTTTTGTCACGCCCTCGCGTCCCTGAGCCAGTTACACACCCGCCTGTCTCCCTATTACGCACCTGTCCCCAATCCACAATTACGCACCTGTCCCCAATCGCCCCATCACCTACAGTATTTCCATAGTCCTCTGCCATCCCTTCCCTGCCGGATTATGGTCGATAATCACATGCGCTATTCAGCAACTCACGAGTCTACATTCCGTTTGGATTTCCCGTGTACTGACTCGCTGTCCGTCCCCGACTACTCTGCCAACTCCCTGCCTGTGCTTCTGTTGCCAGCCCGTGTGTCGACCTTCTGCCCTTCCCTGACTACTCTGCCTGCTACCTGTCTGTACTCCCGCCGTCCGCCCGTGTACCGACCTGTTGCCTGTCCTCGACTGCTCTGTCTGCCACCGGTCCCCTTGCCCGACTCCGATTCCCCTACCATACCTGTATCTTTCCCTCTGCCCCTCCTCTCCGTGACTGGGTCCTCGCTCCCGACCTTGACAGTATAATCCGGCCAATCATGGACCCAGCGGATTTGGATTCCGTACGTCAGGCAGTGACCTCCCAAGGAGCCGAACTAGACCAACAACAGTCAACGCTCCTTGAAATAATGGGCAACCTGCAGGCCGTCTCCGCCAGCGTTGCCTCCATACAGGACCAGCTGAGTTCCCCTGTCGCGCCACCTACACCCACGCCGACACACCCAGAACCCGGACCGGTACCTCCTCTGGGTCGCGAACCGTGGGTGCCCACACCTGAATGGTACGACGGGAATTTAGGATTATGCCGTTCCTTCCTGCTACAGTGCAGCCTCGTCTTCGCGCAGCAGCCACTTACCTATGCCACAGACAGTGCTAGGATCGCCTACCTGCTTGGGTTGCTCCGCGGACCCGCCCTGGAATGGGCCTCTGCCCTGTGGGAGCGACAGGACCCGGCAACCCAGTCCTAAGTTTTGTTCACCAACGAGATGCGGAGACTGTTTGATCACCCGGTCCGAGGGAGGGACGCCTCCGTCCGTATGTTTGCGCTGCGCCAGGGCAGACGTAGCGTGGGTGAATACACCATCGAGTTCCGCACACTGGCTGCTGAAAATGGTTGGAACGGAGAGGTTTTACAGGCGGCGTACACTAACGGTCTAAACGACCATATACGGGACGAATTGGTTTCCCATCCTGAACAGGATTGCCTGGACAGTCTCATCGCCCTGACCATCCGGACGGACAATCGGTCTCGTAGGAGGGAGAGAGAGCGAGAGGCACTCCGGTCACCACCTGCACCTGAACCTGCCGTGACAAGGGACAGGTCGTCTCGTCCTGCGTTAGAGCACGGATCTCGAGCCGATGGGCCTGGGCCGTCTTCGGTTAAACGTGGAGGAACGTCAGCGGAGGAAGGTGAGCAACAGCTTCCTTTATTGTGGCCGTCCGGGACACTATATCGCGATCTGTCCCCTAAAGGGTAGCAAACCTGCAGACCCACTGGTCCCCGACAGACGTTCAGTGAGCCCTACCACGGAACTATCCTGCTCCCGAATTCCCTTTTACGCCACCATCTGCCACAACGGTCAGCGCCTCAAAATTCAAGTGCTGATCGACTCTGCAGCGGACGACAGTTTCTTGGATTCCGTCCTGGTTTCCCAACTGTGACTCTCCGCGGAGCCTCTCCAGGAAACTATTGAGGCCGTATCACTGGACGGCAGACGACTGGCCAGGGTCACGTCCCGCACCGAACCTGTTAAGCTACTGCTATCTGGCAGTCACACCGAAACCATCCGCTTCCTGATCACCAGCTCCCCCCATATTCTGTTGGTTTTGGGACACTCCTGGTTAATTAAGCACAACCCCGTCGTTGACTGGGCCGCGGGCAGAATAGTCCAGTGGAGCCCTGCCTGCCACGCCGACTGCCTGCGCGCAGCCTGTCGCCAGTCTGCGCGAACCCAGACCATCAGTGCCCAACCACCCGACCTGACCGGAGTGCCCACTGCCTATCATGACCTTGGGGAGGTGTTCAACAAGCACGGCGCACTCTCCCTTCCCCCGCATAGGCCCTACGACTGCGCCATTGAGTTGTTGCCCGGTGACTCCTTTCCCAAGAGCTGCCTCTATAGTCTTTCTAAGCCCGAAAGAGAGGCTATGGAGAAATATATTAGGGACTCCCTAGACTCGGGATGCATTCGTCCGTCCTCCTCCCCCTTGGCAGCAGGGTTTTTCTTTGTGGGAAAGAAGGATGGCACACTCCGCCCCTGCATCGATTACCGGGGTTTGAATAATATAACCGTCAAGAACAAATACCCCCTTCCTCTAATGAATTCCGCCTTTGACTCCCTCCAGGGCGCCACGATCTTCTCCAAACTTGACCTCCGTAATGCGTATCATTTGGTAAGGATCAGGGAGGGGGACGAATGGCTCACTTTGAATATTTGGTGATGCCATTCGGTTTGACCAACGCCCCGGCGGTTTTCCAGCACTTCATCTATGCCTTCGTCTACCTGGATGACATCCTCATTTTCTCCAGGGATCAAACGGAGCACATCCAGCACGTCCATCAGGTTCTCCTTCGTCTGCTGGAGAATCGTCTGTATGTAAAAGCTGAGAAGTGCGAGTTCCATGTGGCGACCATTTCCTTCCTGCGATATATTGTTTCGGAGGGGCAGGTGAGGATGGGCCCGTCCAAGGTGGAGGCAGTGTTGGAGTGGCCGAGACCGGGCTCCAGGAAGGAATTACAACGTTTCCTGGGCTTCGACAACTTCTATCGGCGGTTCATCCGAAACTACGGCCGAGTGGCTGCTCCCCTGACCGCCCTCACCTCCGTCGCCAAGCCTTTCACCTGGACCCCGGAGGCAGAGGAAGCCTTCCGGGACCTCAAAGCCCGCTTCACTTCTGCTCCTGTCCTCTCCCAACCGGACCCGTCCCGCCAGTTCGTGGTGGAGGTGGATGCCTCTGACGTGGGGATTGGGGCTGTCTTGTCCCAGCGCAGCCCCGAGGATGGGAAGCTCCACCCCTGTGCATTTCTGTCCCGCCGTCTGTCACCTGCTGAATCGAATTATGATGTCGGTAATCGCGAGCTCCTAGCTGTTAAGATTGCCCTGGAGGAATGGCATCACTGGCTTGAGGGGGCAGAGCTGCCGTTTCTTGTCTGGACGGACCATAAGAACCTCGAATACATCCGGTCTGCCAAACGTCTCAACCCACGCCAAACTAGATGGGCGCTGTTCTTTGGCTGTTTCGTGTTCACCCTGACCTATAGGCCGGGGTCACGGAACGGCAAACCGGATGCCCTATCCTGCGCCTTCTCAAAGGAGGAGGACTCGTGCGCCCTTCCCGACACGATCCTGCCCAGGAGTTGCGTAGTCGGCGCAGCGTTGTGGAAGGTGGAAGAGGAAGTAAAGGCCGCCCTCCTGCGCAATCCTGGGCTAGGAAATGATCCCCCTGGTCGCCTTTTCGTCCCCGAAACGGTCCGGTCGGCAGTACTTGAGTGGGCACACGCGTCCAAGCTGACATGCCATCCTGGTCTTGCCCGCACCTTGGCATTCCTCCAGAGGCGCTTTTGGTGGCCATCCATATGGAGAGATACCCAGGACTACATCTCCGCCTGTCCCATCTGCGCGCAGAACAAGAGCTCCACCCGGCCCAGCTCCGGCCTCCTGTGTCCCCTACCCGTTCCACGCCGTCCCTGGTCCCACCTGTCTCTGGACTTTGTTACCGGTCTGCCCCACTCTGAAGGGAACACGGTCATCCTCACTGTAATAGACCGTTTCAGTAAATTCGCTCGTTTTCTCCCCTTGCCCAAACTCCCCACTGCTAAGGAGACGGCAGCCATCCTAGTGAAGGAGGTATTCAGCATCTTCGGCCTCCCCACCGACCTGGTGTCCGACCGCGGTCCCCAATTCACCTCGGCGGTGTGGAGATCATTCTGCCTCGCCATCGGTGCCACCGTCAGTCTCTCTTCTGGGTTCCACCCCCAAACCAACGGCCAAGCCGAACGGGCCAACCAGTCCCTAGAAACCACCCTCCGCTGCATTGTCTCCACCAATCCCACCACCTGGTCCCCCCAGCTGACCTGGGTGGAGTACGCCCACAATACACTGCCCACGTCCGCTACTGGCATGTCCCCATTCCAGTGCCTGTTCGGTTACCAACCTCCGCTGTTCCCGTCCCAGGAGAGAGATCTGGCTGTGCCGTCGGTGCAGGCCCACATCCGCCGATGTCACCGCACCTGGCATCGCGCCAGGGCCTCGTTACTTCGGTCCTCTGGTGACTACCAGTCGCGCGCCAACCGCCGCAGCATTCCTGCCCCGAGCAACGCCGTGGGCGACAAGGTATGGCTTTCCGCCCGGGACCTACCCCTGCGAACCGAGTCCCGCAAGCTATCCCCTCGGTTCATTGGTCCATTCACAGTGGAATGGGTCATCAATCCTGTTGCTCTGCGGCTGAAACTGCCCCCGACCCTCAAGGTCCACCCCACATTCCATGTGTCCTGCCTCAAGCCCGTCCGGCTCTGTCCGCTTCTCCCCCCTCCTCCGCGTCCGCCCCCTCCCCGCATCATCGACGGGGCGCCCGCGTTCACAGTTCGACGCGCCCTGGACTCCCGGCGCCGTGGCCGCGTTGTCCAGTATCTGGTGGACTGGGAGGGCTACGGACCGGAGGAACGCTGCTGGATTCCGCGTCGTCAGATCCTGGACGCTACCCTGCTCAGGGACTTTCATCGTCGGCGGCCGGACGCCCCTGGTGGTCTGCCTGGAGGCGTCCGTCGGGGGGGGGGGTACTGTCACGCCCCCGCGATCACGCAGAGGCGGGCCCTCGCGTCCCTGAGCCAGTTACACACCCGCCCGTCTCCCTATTATGCACCTGTTCCCAATCCACAATTACGCACCTGTCCCCAATTGCCCCATCACCTACAGTATTTCCACAGTCCTCTGCCATCCCTTCCCTGCCGGATTATGGTCGATAATCACATGCGCTATTCAGCAACTCACAAGTCTACATTCCGTTTGGATTTCCCGTGTACCGACTCGCTGCCCGTCCCCGACTACTCTGCCAACTCCCTGCCTGTGCTTCTGTTGCCAGCCCGTGTGTCGACCTTCTGCCCGTCCCTGACTACTCTGCCTGCTACCTGTCTGTACTCCCGCTGTCCGCCCGTGTACCGACCTGCTGCCTGTCCTCGACTTCTCTGTCTGCCACCGGTCCCCTTTCCCGACTCCGATTCATCTACCTGTCTCTTTCTCTCTGCCCCTCCTCTCCGCGACTGGGTCCTCGCTCCCGACCTTGACAGGTTTCTTGTCTGTAGCACGAACGGTTCAAGATTCATTCTCAGTTATATCCTAACAATGTAAATAAGGAATTATACAGTCAATTGTTTATAAACATGTAATAGAATTCTTATTTAGGGTAGTCTCAAACCTTTAAAGTTGTTATCAAAGGTTGATTGGCCCTAAAACATGAACATTTAGAATTAAAACCTCTGTATTTATTTGGCTCTCATTGAAACACATGTTAATTTATGCAAGCTTTGAATGTTAATAATTACAAAAGTAAACATAGTATAAAAAATCTGAATACAAGCAACTCAAGTTGGGCCAAACGTTGGCGTTGGTTTGGACTTGATAATTTAAATAATATAGGAGGAGATGTGTCTAGAATTTTGGACTTTTTTACCATTCAAGTTTATGGACACTTTTTTCCCTTTGAAATACATTGGTGGTTCATTTAAATATTAATATAGTTTAAAAAGTATAGTAGCTATCAAAAAGATCTGCTCAAGCAACCTGAGTTCGAGCACATGGGACGTTTTGTAGTTGGTTTCGTTGTTCATAGCTTTTACCGTTTAGGCTATAGAGCTGGAGGAATAATAATAATAATAAGAAGAAGTATGGGAGAAACCTATAGTTGTGCTTTGCCTTTGGCAAGCACACCTAACTAGACAAGTACATTTCCTGCAGAAAATGTGGTGTGCTTGCTAGCTGTTTAAAAAGTATTTATGGTTTGAAATAATGTTTACCTATTGAAAGGTTTGGAGTCTGTATTTTTTAAGGTTAAAGAGATACTGTTGGTGAGGTTAATTAGCATAAATTAGCATACATGACATAGTTAAAGCTCATAAAAGTTTTACCAATCGCAGATTTCGTGTCTGTAGCTCAAACGATTCAAATAATTCAGCCTAGTAGTTAATTAACACTAATTACGCAAATTAGCATACGTAAAATCAATAAACGTTTCATCATATGAACTGGGCATAGGCTAAACGTTTGAAACAAAGTTGTTTTCGTGTCTGTCGCACGAACGGTTCAAGAGTCATTCTCAGTTATATCCTAACAATGTAAATGAGCAATTATACAGTCAATTGTTTATAAACATGTAATAGAATTCAAATTTAGGATAGCCTTAAACCTTTAAAGGCATGTGGGTTGGTGCACCTGTCTCAAGTGAGACTGTAACAATGTGTGCAGTTGGGAAAACAGTGCATTTGTCTGACTGATACTCGACAATCTCTCCGGACCTGGAAAGCACTACATGTTCTTGTTCTAATCATTTTGCTATTTGTTCAGCACATATCCTGTTTCTGGGTTACATACAACATGTATCTCGGGTATGTATATTGTGGATTGTGACCAGGTGCACGACTGTGCCTGTCTTAGGTTGTCCCGCAGTTGGGAACTTACCCGTTATTGGCTAACCAGCCGTCTTCAGGTCACATATCGGGGAGGATTGGAGGATGCAATATACAGCTCTGGAAAAAATGAAGAGACCACAGCAGCTTTTTATTTTCCTTTCCAAAAAAGTCGAAAAGGAAGGTTTTGAGTGAAGAACAGAAGGGTTAAAATTAAGAGTCCACTGCAAATTGAACGGTTCTGTTCCTCACTCAAAAACTTTCCTTTTCAACTTTTTTGGAAAGGAAAGAAAAAGGTGCAGTGGTCTCTTAAATTTTTCCGGAGCTGTATATCGCAAGAGTTCTTCTCAAGCAGCCCGTAGCGCACAGCAGTTTTATCATTTGTTACAATAAAAAAAGGTGCACCACCCACATGCCGCAGCATCCAAAGTCCCACCGAGCACGAGCCAAAACCGCCACCGTACTACAAAAACTAGGTGTGCAACAAAAAAATCACGTTGCTTGTTCAGACACACTTGTATAATGAAAAGATTTTTCTTGCTGAGATTACCAGCGGAATCTCAGTGTGATTAATCCATAATTTTTATTCACAAATACACACATGTAGTATGGGGGAATAAAGGTAAACCCCTTCTAATGCTACTGAGTGGACAGGTAGGAAGAATTAGTGCAGAGAGGATCTGTGACCTACGTGATAATTTAATATCTAATAATCTGACTCCATATTGTTTGTAAACATACACAAACCTCAATGACCATGATGTGCTGGAAGTTCTTAGAAAAGGTAGCTAATCTTTTGTCACAAGCCAAAAAGGTCATATGTTTCACGGCCTACGTTATCCTCAATGCTCCTCATCATTCAAGTCCAGAAGACAAGGGACAGTGTAGCAACACGGGAACTCAGAGACGATCAGTCTGGTCACTTCAATTTACGTATGTGTATGTGCCTATATGAATTATCATAAGCGCCCATAATGTGTAGGTCGTTTAACACAAACCATACAGTAAAATGGCGTGTGTTCCCGGGTCTAACAGGAAGTTAATTATGCCCAACGACTCAGGGATGACTAGAATGTTGTGTGTTCCTGGGCCTAACCAAACTGCTTTGAGAATTCCAGGACTCAGGGACTCCAAGTCTGGTCGCTTAGACTTACTTATGTGTGTGTAATTACCAGTAGCTCTACGAGCTTGAGTATGGAGATGAACGAGGAATGCCGCAGTAATCTATATTCCAAAGTAACCCAATTTATTCCAATCAAGTAATAAAGTTACAATACAAAACATAGTTACATACCAACACGATTCAAAGTCCTCCCAACTAGCCTAACTGTATACTAATTATACCATAAGTATTTAAGACACCATCGCACGAAAGTGTGCTAGGAGCTTCTGTTAAAGATAGACTCCCAGAACTAAGTCAAACTTCACTATTTATCCCACCCAGACAGGCTGATTCCAAACTCCCCCATTGCATCTATAATAGGATCTCCTCACCTTGGCTAAAACAATGAAAACAAAGAAACTGGCATTAACGCATTTACATACAGTCATGGCCAAAAGTGTTGGCAACCCTGAAATTTTTCCAGAAAATCAAGTATTTCTCACAGAAAAGTATTGCATTAACACGTTTTGCTATACACATGTTTATTCCCCTTGTGTGTATTGGAACGAAACAAAAAAAAGAAGGAAAAAAAGTAAATTGGACATAATTGCACACAAAACCCCAAAAAAGATTGTTTCAAGCATGTGATGCTCCTTTAAACTCACCTGGGGCAAGTAACAGGTGTGGGCAATATAAAAATCACACCTGAAAGCAGATAAAAAGGAGAGAAGTTGACTTAGTCTAGTTGACTTAGTCTGTGCATTGCGTGTCTGTGTGTACCACACTAAGCATGGACAACAGAGGAGAAGAGAACTGTCTGAGGACTTGAGAACCAAAATTGTGGAAAAATATCAACAATCTCAAGGTTACAAGTCCATCTCCAGAGATCTAGATGTTCCTTTGTCCACAGTGCGCAGCATTATCAAGAAGTTTGCAACCCATGGCACTGTAGCTAATCTCCCTGGACATGGACGGAAGACAAAAATTGAGGAAAGGTTGTAACGCAGGATAGTCCGGATGGTGGATAAGCAGCCACAAACAAGTTCCAAAGAAATTCAAGCTGTCCTGCAGGCTCAGGGTGCATCAGTGTCAGCACGAACTATCCGTCGACATTTGAATGAAATGAAACGCTATGGCAGGAGACCCAGGAGGACCCCACTGCTTTTTGGTAAAGCACATCATTCTACTGTTTACCAAAAACGGAATGAGGCCTACAAAGAAAAGAACACAGTACCTACAGTCAAATATGGTGGAGGTTCAAATATGTTTTGGGGTTGTTTTGCTGCCTCTGGCACTGGGTGCCTTGACTGTGTGCGAGGCATCATGAAATCTGAGGATTACCAAAGGATTTTGGGTCGCAATGTAGGGCCCAGTGTCAAAAAGCTGGGTTTGCGTCCGAGATCGTGGGTCTTCCAGCAGGACAATGACCCCAAACATACTTCAAAAAGCACACAGAAATGGATGGCAACAAAGCGCTGGAGAGTTCTGAAGTGGCCAGCAATGAGTCCAGATCTAAATCCCATTGAACACCTGTGGAGAGATCTTAAAATTGCTG
>JACXGI010017813.1:0-13988 GCA_016801175.1 Esox masquinongy
GTTGTTCTAGAGATGTGTCTGCTGCTAGAACTCTGTGTGGCATTCAGCTGGTCTCTAATCTGAGCTGCTGTTAACCTGCGATTTCTGAGGCTGGTGACTCGGATGAACTTATCCTCAGCAGCAGAGGTGACTCTTGGTCTTCCTTTCCTGGGGCGGTCCTCATGTGAGCCAGTTTCATTGTAGCGCTTGATGGTTTTTGTGACTGCACTTGGGAACACATTCAAAGTTTTCGTTTTTCTGGACTGACTGACCTTCATTTGTTAAAGTAATGATGGCCACTCGTTTCTCTTTGCTTAGCTGATTGGTTCTTGCCATAATATGAATTCTAACAGTTGTCCAATAGGACTGTCAGCTGTGTATCAACCTGACTTCTGCACAACACAACTGATGGTCCCAACCCCATTAATAAGGAAAAAAATTCCACTGATTAACCCTGACAAGGCACACCTGTGAAGTGAAAACCATTTCAGGTGACTACCTCATGAAGCTCATTGAGAAAACACCAAGGGTTTGCAGCGCTATCAAAAAAGCAAAGGGTGGCTACATTGAGGAATCTAAAATACAAGACATGTTTTCAGTTATTTCACACTTTTTTGTTAAGTACATAATTCCATATGTGTTCATTCATAGTTTTGATGCCTTCAGTGAGAATCTACAATGTAAATAGTCATGAAAATAAAGAAAACGCATTGAATGAGAAGGTGAGTCCAAACTTTTGGCCTGTACTGTATATTTGGTTTAATCAACACATATGTACACATTCGTACATATGTCAATATATATATATATATATATATATATATATTTTAATACATAACATATAATTGGCTGTTTTTATATATTTAAGATTGAAATATGTAATCAACATATATGATCATGTATTTTAAAATATATGTTAAGTATTTTAATGTATATGGCCGTATATTAAATTTCCATATGGGTAGCAACACGTGGCCTTAGCAACACCTAGTCTTAGCAACACCTAGCCTTAGCAACACCAAGCCTTAGCAACACCTAGCCTTAGCAATACCTAGCCTTAGCAAATCCTCAAACAGGATTGGTGGGTGCTGTCTAATCCTCTAAATTTCTGTAAGTGTGACTTATAGAATTTACAACAAACAACTGTTTTCTTTGGGGACCTAGGTGGTCCTGTTCCTTCTGGGTCTGACCAGTCCAAGCCAGTTCTGTCTAGTCTTTCCTGATCTCCCTCTGCAGTAACCAAACTGGCAAATCTAACCAGCTCCATCTGGCTCTAATGAGTTCGGCCTGGCTTTACTTGCTTTTATCCGGTTCTATCTAGATCGTCCTGTTTCAGACCAGTTACATCTGCTTCTGACCATTTTTCCCTGCTGTCCCTTGCAGTAGCCAAGGTTTATTCAGCAACATCCAGCTCACGTCGGTGTTACCCATCTTTGCAGTGACCCCGGTAGTGGTGGTTCAGCAGCAGCTGCCCAGAGACGTGCCGGGACAGATGATGTGTCCTCAGTGTCAGGTCCAGGTCCTCACGGAGACGACGCACACCACTGGACTGCTCACATGGGCCATTTGTGGAGCCCTGGGATTGTTCCTGTGAGTTATGTCGGCTTGCCGTTTGAACGCCACACGCTTTCGCTCTGTTAACACGGCCCAGGATCACATGAATCACAATCGCATGTTTGTGCTAACAGGGCTGTTAAGGTAGAACATCGGGGGCTGAAATATCTAAGCAGCCCAGGCTCCATGTAGTGCTCTAATGAGGAGCCCACTTCCAGAATTACCGCCTCCCTTGAACAATATTATTTTTAACTGGGTTCTAAAATGAAATAATATTATGCGCCATTTATTAAATATATATATATATATATACAGCCTGTTCCTGTTCCTTACTGCCCCACGGTGGCAAAGAGCAAAAAAAACACAACACAACACATTACATATAAAAAAACAAATTTACATCACAACAACTGTTCTAGTGATTAAATACATTTCTAGACTGTCTCGTAATTTTCTTGCCCGGTTGATGAGAGCCTGGTGCTTACATTGCCCAGGCTTGTGGGTTTGATTCCCATTGGGGTCCAGTGTGAAAATGAATGCACTCTATACAGTAAGTTGCTCCGGATAGGAGCATCTGTTAAAACACTCAAAACGTAACAAAAAACAATTTGCGATTATTAAAAAAAAAAAACATGCAGCTTTCTTCACGTCAACTAAAAAAAACAATATGAAAGCAAAACAAAATGTTGAGGGTGTGTGTGGAGGGGTGGTGAGGTTGCCAGCATGTCTCCCGCTGCTGCTGACACGAGCAGGGACGGTTCTGGTGGGCCCCTGGACGGGAGACCCCATGCTGCTGCTGGAGGTGGTTTTGGAGGGCCAGTAGGGGGCACTCTTGCCTTTTAAGCTACGGGAGGTGCAGTCTGTATTGGAAGACTGTACTGAGTCTGTGTGGCCACTACAGAGAAGGGGTGTTGACACTGATGTCCTCACTTTACACATAGTATGCAATCAATAGTGTGTGTAAGTCGCCATGTATACAAAGTGTCGGTCACACTTTATTTTGACAGTCCCAGAAGTGGGACTGTCAAAATAAAACAGGGTTCATCAACTCTGGCCCTCGAAGCCAGTTCAATTTTTTCATTGCCACCCTCTGATCAGGGACTTCAGACTTGAGACACCAGGTGGGTCCAATTAATGATGAGGTAGTACAGAAAACCAGCAGGCTCCGGCCCTTGTAGGGTAAGAGTTGATGATCCCTGCTCTATAGATTATCTACTGACTATCAGGGACATTTTAACTAATTATTTACCAACCGTAATCTTATTCCTAACTTTAACCCTTACCCTAAACCTTATTCTAAACCTAACAGTAGCAATCGACAGACAGTAATACGATCAACAACGCTCGACAAACTGTCCATAGAACATCTACAGGTGGAAATTGGGACTCTCAAAATAGTGTCTGCTAATCCCTAAAATGTAACGAAAATAAAGACACCAAAGTGTCTGCTAATCCCTAAAGCAGGGGTATTCAAATCTGGCCCTCGAAGCCAGTTCCACTCCATTTTTTCATTGCAACCCTCTAATCAGGGACCTATTCAGACTTAAGACACAAGGTGGGTCCAATTAATGATGAGGTAGAACAGAAAACCAGCAGGCTCCGGCCCTTGTAGGGTAAGATTTGAATACCCCTGCCCTAAAGTGTAACGAAAATAAAGACACCAAAGTATCTGCTAATCCCTGAAGTGTAATGAAAATAAAGACACCAAAGTGACTGCTAATCCCTGAAGTGTAACGAATGGAACTCCATGTTAGTTAATGAGGTAAATACTTTACAGTGTGCTTCTCTACCTCCTAGGTGCTGGCCGTGTTGTTTCATTCCGTTCTGCGTCGACTCCTGCAAGGACGTGGAACACCACTGCCCCAACTGCAAGAACGTCATCCACCTCCACAAACGCATGTGAACGTGCCTTCACCAGGCGCCTGCCACAAAGTGATCCAAATCTTTTTAAATGTGGATTTGGTTCGTCAATAGACCAATTAGTGTAAACTCAGCCAAAGTGATCCCTGCTGCCACAAAGTGATCCCCATCCACAGCAAGCCCAGCCCCTCCCCGCCCAAAGACACTGCTGCCACAAAGTGATCCTCATTCACAGCTAACCCAGCCTGGCCCAAAGACACTGCTGCCACAAAGTGATCCCCATTCACAGCTAGCCCAGCCCGGTCCAAAGACACTGCTGCCACAAAGTGATCCCATTCACAGCTAGCCCAGCCCGGTCCAAAGACACTGCTGCCACAAAGTGATCCCATCCACAGCAAGCCCAGCCCGGCCCACAGACACTGCTGCCACAAAGTGATCCCCATCCACAGCTAGCCCAGCCCGGCCCAAAGACACTGCTGCCACAAAGTGATCCAGCAGTTACTGTGGGCCGGGCTGGGCAACAAAGTGATGCCACAAAGTGATCCACATCCACAGATAGCTCAGACACAACTGCCACAATGTGGTCCTTACGTATATGAATCGATCACTGATTTATCACTAATACGTCTATGACATATTTCCAACCACAACACACACATAGAACCATAACACACACATAGAACCACAACACACACATAGAACCATAACACACACATAGAACCATAACACAGCCCCCTTGTGAGACAATCTGGTCCTGTTCTTGATACTAGTCCAGTGTGTTTGTGTGTGCACTCGTTTGTGTGTTTTTGTTTTTGTTTGTGTGTGTGTGTGTGTGTGTGTGTGTGTGTGTGTGTGTGTGTGTGTGTGTGTGTGTGTGTGTAGGCTCTGCAAAAAAAGTTGTAAAATTGTAGTGACGTTTCTACTGTGCTTTCTTTTTAAAGTGATTAAAGCTGTAAAAAATGTAACCACATCAATCACATTTATCAGTCAATAATAATATAATAATCAATCAGTATTTATGCAAAGACTGACTGGTCATCCATAATATGAGGTTTACTAATATTTCTGGTGAACTAAACTAAACTCATGAGGTATTTACAAGATCAGTGGGTTTGTATATTAATCTTTAATTCAGTAAAAAAAGATGGAGATTAATTGAACTGCAGATTTGTCATTCATGAACAATTGTAGAACCATTTCTTTGACTTTAAAACCATGAGGTTTCAAAAGAGATGTTTGAAATGTTATACTATCAACTGTGTTGTGTTTTAATTCAATGTACAAATATTAGAAGCATAAATGTAAAATAAGGTAAACAGAAAATAGATGATTATGGTCAACTGTTTGCCCTTTTCTAATCTCAACGGATCACAGATTTTGCTGCAATGAATTTACGCAGTGTTTTGTCCACCTTTCAGATACAGGAGGACGTCAACATCTTATCTCTGTGCTTTGGCTTCACCTTGTCTCTCAGCAGAGTATCGGATATTACATTCAGCTCTAATTTTTGTTCCTGTCCATATCTTTATGTACCGTGAATATTCTGAATCCTTGTCAATGCATCTGTCTAACTCCAGTCAGTCCAATAAATCCAGTCATCTGTACATTTTATGAAATTATTTCTTTTTGTAGCAAATGACTTTTCTGTATTACATGATTTCATGAAGAACATATAAGAAAGTCAATGTGTCCCTGGATAAATGTCAGCAAAATGCGTTACCATCTTACCATACCGGTCCACACCCCGAGACCATGTCTACCTGTATTGGGATTCTGTGCACACAGCTATTCTGCAGTATGCTTGACAACTGCAGGTGCAACATCCTGGTTTCAAGCTTCCCAATCGCAACAACCACGCCCCCCTTCCCGGGAGTATTGATGCGTACTGGTGCTCTGTTGTTGGTGATTGGCGTTGGTATATACTTCCAGGCAGGGGTGTGGAATTTGGGGGGGGGGGGTCAAGACCCACCCCCAATAATACAGACAGGTCAGTGTGACCCCCCTGGAAAAGAGTGAAGATCCTGGGCTCCACTGACCCTATACAACATAAAACCTATGCCTTTGCTTCTAGTGTGGGGCTTGGTAGTTTGCAAAGAACTGTTTGTTTAATCAACTTGCCGAGCGTTTAGTCTGTATTCTCTTTTGCCTAGTTTTATCCTCGATCTGGTTTTGTGACCACGTTCATTCTCTTGCCTGACGATTTTGTACTTTTGCCTCATTGTTTGGATCTCCCGTGTTTTTGACCTTTCTGTCTGCCCTGTGACTTTGGTTTTTGGATTGCGTTTTGTATTAATAAATTCGGCGCTCTGCGCGTGAATCCACATTTGTCCATCTGTGTCTGGAGATTCGTGACGCGCACACACGCACACACACGCACGCACGCACACACACACGCACACACACACATGCACACACACATACACCCACAAACCATGTGACAGACAGTAAATCAGTTATCACTGGGATGGACTTGGGACAATCCCATGGAAAATCATAAGGAACTGCTGATTAGTACAATTAAAGAAATGGTTGGAACCCTGGTCATAGAGGGCAGTCAGGTGCGATGTCACACAGAGGACCTGGGGACAAGTGAACTGTCTGTGGAGGAAACTAAACTGCTAGCAACTGTAGGCTACGTTGGCTAGTTACGCCCAGACAGATGTTAGTCAAACAATTCATCAATTGATGTCAATCATTTCCATCCATATGTAGCAGTTTTGAGTGAACAAGAACGCGCTTTATGTATTATTTAAAAACACACTGATTATTTCTGGTGTAAATAGTGTTTTAATTGATTAGTTTTTTATGAATAAATCAGTGATTTTTTTTTTTTTTTACCAAAACAAAGGTTTCCCAATAGTAGTTAAATATGCATCCAGTTTGAGGTGTCTATGACCATCATTGAAAAAGTTTCAGAATATTTATTTAATAAAATGTGTTTTAGTTGATTCATTGATTATTAATATGTCTATGAAGTTTTTCATTACTACAAACAGTGCTGCCTCTAGCCATTTGGGGGCCCTAAGCAACATTTGATTTGGGGCCCCCTCTCTTCTATTGGTTGGGGCCTCCCTAGCAGTCAAACGCCCACTAGCGGTCGGGGGCCCTAAGCGACCCATTTATGTTGCTTATGCCTGGAGCCGGCCCTGACTACAAAGGCTGTTAAAGTGGGCCACCTATATCTAAATTGTGACGTAGAATAGAAAAGGTTAATTTTGGGACAGACAAGAGAGTATTTTACATTGGCAAATCTAATTAATGATTCCAAATATCAAGTCCGTTATAAGTAGGCTATTCAAATCTTATTTACAACTTCAAAATTAATTGCATGTTTGCAAAACATATTTACAAGTTTGCAAATCTTTTTTTACAAGTTTGAAAGTCTTTTTTATGCCTACAAAATCTATGTCATTATTTTACTTTCATGTCAACCACTTTCCACTTCACACCGGGTGCAAACTATAGACTGGTTCTATACCTCATAACTGCCTTCCTCTCCTTTGTGCATGCGTGCACGTGCTCAAGATGCAAATTGTTTTCTCCTACATTGTTCTGATCCTCACAAGCATCCTAATCTCTCGAGGAAGTAACAGCTTTTGTCTCAAGTTCCTCAATTTCATTTTTATTAAATTATTTTTTAATTGCTAAAATTGCGTTTTATAAAACCTGTATATCAGCTTTTGTCATCTGTAGGTCCCCAGACAGGTAAAGCGCCTTTTGCTCTTATTGTGTCTGGGTTTGGACACTCAGGGACGGGGTGACCTAGGTAGACTAACTGAGTCTGAGTGGTTCTTTGAGAGATAGCAGAAAAGAGTAAAATGTTATTTGAAGGTGTCAAAAAATCTGTATAGTTTTTTGTGTGTATTGCTATGACTGAAGTAGGTGTTGCTTTTGTGTTTGCATCTATACGTGAGAATGAAAATATTTGTTATAACAGGGGTGGCTGAAATAACCTGTTCAAATAAAATGTAACTGGTCACTGCCAAATGCTACCTCCGTACCTAATGTTTGGCAGGGCAGTCAGGTGAGTGCACTCCTAGTAGGGATTTTTATGGCAAAGCTTCCCACAATATTTTTTTTGGGAACGGTCTGTCTGTTCTCTGGTACGAAGGAAGTAACAACAAAGCCTTCTGTACATTTTTGTCAGACTGCGTAATCTGAGTCGGCTAAGAAGAGAGAATGTCTCTTACTGACTGACTGACTGACTGACCGACTGCCCCTTGTTAATTAAACAGCATCGTGGTTAGAGACACAGACTGGCATGGATCTGACTGTGGTTCGATCCTTGCCACGGACCTGGATGTTAACCAATGCAGGGAGCTAGTTTCGAGAACCGCGGAGTTTCGACTAATTGGTTTGACAATGCAGAAAGTAAACAGACACCACGTCTCTACACATGTATCACGTGAACCAACACCCGCTGTTTCAATAGCGTAGTGGTTAAAGACACGGTCTGTCACATAGCAGACCACGGATTGAATCCAGCTTGGGAAACAACATTCATCCCTTCTAATGGCGGGCCGGCAGAACTAGGCTTGCCTGGTTCCTTTTCTGGTTAAATAACTTGTGTGTGTATGAGTTTTGGTTCCGGAACACGGTTTATGTTGTATGGAAAAGATTAAGCTTAGGGTGGATTCTTGTTTAGTTTCTCTTGAGTGGGTTGTAAGATAATGACTTACTTAATCAACAAGAAAAACATGTAAAAGAGCCAGAAGGCTACGTAATATTTTGACTTGCGTTTCACAAACATGGCATGAATTTTAGGATGCCAATACATGCCTCACATTTCTGAGGGTGGTAAAAATTGTGAAATCACTATGTCAAGCCATTCCAGTTTTGCAGGTTTGTTTAATGGCCTGATCCTTAGTACACCCATGTGACCAGCTGTTGTTCTGTTGTTCCAATTTATTTACTTTCCGTTCAGTTCAAAATGCGTCATTGAGTTGTGCAACCTGATTTGTTTCTAACCCTAACCCTTTCTTGATCAAGTTACTTCAATACCACATACCTGCCTTCCTCACCTGTGTGTGTGTGTGTGAGTGTGCGTGAATTTTTGCCTCGTAACAGGCCAACTGGCTCTGTAGGTAGTGAGTGCAGTAGTAACAGTGCTAAAGGTGTAGAGTTTTTGTAAAAGCGCTGTGAAGATGCATTAGTCATCTTCTGTCCCTCCCATCTACCCACTCCCCAGGCATTCCCACCAGACAGCATGGAGAAGGGTCAGCAGTATGGAGGTCAGAATGGACCCCCCCAGGACATGCCCTGTCCCCCATACCCCGGCCCCTCGGTGGACTACGGCATCCAGGGAGGTGAGGGACCAGATTCACGCTAAACCGGCACTCTCACTCAATATATGAATGTACACACATTTTGAATGAATATATGAATTTACACACCTTTTGAATGAACATTTGAATGTACACACCTTTTGCTCAAAGTGAACCGGTGCCATTTTTGTGTTTGACTCAATGATGTGTCATGAGAACCTCTAATTGTACGTGTACTTATTTGTTAACTAGCTTCCCAACCCAGAGTGGATCCACCAAATACAAGGGCTGGCGTGGCACCATCTGCAAATGCCCCAGTCGGTAAGTCTCTCTCACACACACACACACACACAGACACACACACACACACGACACACACGACACACACAGCACACAATCTTGCAGTCTTGGAGATGTCTGGGTGAAGAATCCATCATTTACTTGTAACCTACTTGCTTGTAAATCGGTTCATACTTAGTTTTGCATCGTCCTTTGAATTGGTTATGTGAATCACTGTTTACATATTAAAAAAGCTCAAGTATCATTTTCAATAGACAGACAATGTTTGTCTCAACTTTTTGTGTTGTTGACTTAAGAACATGGAATGGGCCCTTATTTCTTGACATTGCGAGCAACTTTCCAACAATAAATTGCAATGGAAACACCAAACTGCTATGACCTATGACTTCCATGGCTTGACACCCAGTGCAGTCAAACCCTCCCATGTCTTGCTAGTTTGAGTTAATTGTGTCCTTCAAACTTTGCTTTAGTCAAAAAATCCTCCATTTGCAGCAATTACAGCCTTGTAGACCTTTGGCATTCTAGTTGTCAATTTGTTGAGGTAATCGGAAGAGATTTCACCCCATGCCTCATGAAACACCTCCCACAAGTTGGATTGGCTTGATGGGCACTTCTTACGGTCAAGCTGCTCCCACCACAGCTCAATAGGGTTGAGATACAGTGACTGTGCTGGTCACTCCATTATAGACAGAATACCAGCTGACTGCTTCTTTCCTAAATAGTTCTTGCATAGTCTGGAGCTGTGCTTTGGGTCATTTTCCTCTTGTAGGAGGAAATTGGCTCAAATAAAGTGCCGTCCACAGGATATGGCATGGCATTGCAAAATGGAATGATAGCCTTCCTTCTTCAAGATCCCTTTTATCCTGTACAAATCTCTCACTTCACCATCACCAAAGCACCCCCAGACCATCACATTGCCACCACCATGCTTGACAGATGGTGTCAAGCACTCCTCCAGCATCTTTTTATTTGGTCTGGGTCTCACAAATGTTTTTCTTTGTGATCTGAACACCTCAAACTCAGATTCGTCGGTCCATAACAGATCGACAGATTCGTCTGTCCATTTTTTCCAATCTTCCTCTGTCCAGTGTCTGTGTTCTTCTGCCCATCTCAATCTTTTCTTTTTATAGGCCAGTCTGACATATGGCTTTTTCTTTGTAACTCTGCCTAGAAGGCCAGCATCCTGGAGTCGCCTCTTCATTGTTGATGTTGAGAGTTGTGTACTATTTAATGAAGCTGCCAGTTAAGGACCTGTGAGGCATCTGTTTCTCAAGCTAGACATTCGAATGTACAGTATCAAAAGTCAGTACACCCCTCACATTTTTGTAAATATTTGATTATATCTTTTCATGTGTCAACACTGAAATAATGACACTTTACTACAATGTAAAGTAGTGAGTGTACAGCTTGTATAACAATGTAAATATGCTGTCCCCACAAAATAACACAACACACAGCCATTAATGTCTAAACCGCTGGCAACAAAAGTGAATACACCCCTAAGTGAAAATGTCCAAATTGGGCCCAAAGTGTCAATATTTTGTGTGGCCACCATTATTTTCCAGCACTGTCTTAACCCTCTTGGGCATGGAGTTCACCAGAGCTTCACAGGTTGCCACTGGAGTCCTCTTCCACTCCTCCATGACGACATCACGGAGCTGGTGGATGTTAGAGACCTTGCGCTCCTCCACCTTCCGTTTGAGGATGCCCCACAGATGCTCAATAGGGTTTAGGTCTGGAGACATGTTTGGCCAATCCATCACCTTTACCCTCAGCTTCTTTAGCAAGGGAGTGGTTGTCTTGGAGGTGTGTTTGGGGTCATTATCATATTGGAATACTGCCCTGCGGCCCAGTCTCTGAAGGGAGGGGATCATGCTCTGCTTCAGTACGTCACAGTACATGTTGGCATTCATGGTTCCCTCAATGAACGGTAGCTCCCCAGTGCCGGCAGCACTCATGCATGACACTCCCACCACCATGCTTAACTGTAGGCAAGACACACTTGTCTTTGTACTCCTCACCTGGTTGTCGCCACACACGCTTGACACCATCTGAACCAAATAAGTTTATCTTGGTCTCATCAGACCACAGGACATGGTTCCAGTAATCCATGTCCTTAGTCTGCTTGTCTTCAGCAAACAGCGGGCTTTCTTGTGCATCATCTTTAGAAGAGGCTTCCTTCTAGGACGACAGCCATGCAGACCAATTTGATGCAGTGTGCAGTGTATGGTCTGAGCACTGACAGGCTGACCCCCCACCCCTTCAACCTCTGCAGCAATGCTGGCAGCACTAATACATCTATTTCCCAAAGACAATCTCTGGATATGACGCTGAGCATGTGCACTCAACTTCTTTGGTCGACCATGGCGAGGCCTGTTCTGAGTGGAACTTGTCCTGTTAAACCACTGTATGGTCTTGGACACCGTGCTGCAGCTCAGTTTCAGGGTCTTGGCAATCTTCTTATAGCCTAGGCCATCTTTATGTAGAGCAACAATTCTTTTTTTCAGATCCTCAGAGAGTTCTTTGCCATGAGGTGTCATGTTGAACTTCCAGTGACCAGTATGAGGGAGTGTGAGCTGTACACTCACTACTTTACATTGTAGCAAAGTGTCATTTCTTCAGTGTTGTCACATGAAAAGTTATAATCAAATATTTACAAAAATGTGAGGGGTGTACTCACTTTTGTGAGATACTGTATTTGTCCTCCTGCTCAGTTGTTCATCGGGGCCTCCCACTCCTCTTTCTATTCTGGTTGGTGCCAGTTTGCGCTGTTCTGTGAAAGGAGTTGTACACTGTTGTACAAGATCTTCAGTTTTGTGGCAATATCTAGCATGGAATAGCCTTCATTTCTCAGAACAAGAACAGACTGACGAGTTTCACAAGATAGTTGTTTGTTTCTGGCCATTTTGAGCCTGTAATTGAACCCACAGTTGTTGATGGTCCAGATACTCAACTAATCTAAAGAAGGACAGTTTTATTGCTTCTTTAATCAGCACAACAGTTTTCAGCTGTGCTAACATAATTAGCAAACACAATGCTCCATTGGAACACAGGACTGATGGTTGCTGATAATGGCCTCTGTACGCCTATGAAGATATTCCATTAATACATTTCCTGTTACAATAGTCATTTACAACATTAACAGTGTCTACACTGTATTTCTGATCAATCTGATGTATTTTAATGGACAAAACAAGGAGTCACCCCAAACTTTTGTGAACTGTAGTGTACATATATTTTGCAGTTGTTTCTGGTTCTGACATTCTAGCCCAGTGTTTCTGGATGTTTTAGATATCTCCCTGCCCTAACATACCTGATGTAGCTCATGAAGGACTTGATAATGAGCTGATCATTTGAATCAGGTGTGACAGAGCAGGGAGAGATCTAAAACATGCAGGGCAGGGGGGCTCCCATGAGCAGGCTTGAGAAACACTCTTCTAGCCAGTTATTCACATTTTATCTGGTACTGACCAATTCTGTGAGGTTCTAACCACGTTTTCCAGCACTCCCTCACTGTAACCTTGGTAGTGTTTCCATCCCAGTGTCTCCGGTTCTCTCTGGGTCTAAGTGGTGTTCTCCTGTCTTTGCAGTAACTCAGGTGGTGGTGTTACAGCAGCAGCTGCCCAGCAACGTGTCTGGACAGATGAAGTGTCCTCACTGTCAGATTGAGGTCATCACGGTGACGACATACACCCCTGGAATGCGCACCTGGATGCTATGTTTAACCCTCGGAATCCTCATGTGAGTTAACAAAAACACACATTTTAAATCCTTAACTTGAATCAGCAGTTTCAGGGTCAGCAGTACAATTCAAAATCGTGTTTTCTCTGAAACTTAGAATCTTGGAAGTATGGTTCTGACTGTCAGACCCATTTACTGTCAGCTTATGAATATGGCCCAGACTACTAAAAATCCGCATCACGAATTTGATTGGATAATTAAGCAGTTCGTCAACGTAGCCATCAAATAAGCAGCCCAGAATAAACACCTGTCTTTGCACACGGACTCTTCGCATTCAGTTTGCTGAGTTCATGCTGATACAATGTAGTTAGCTACAGGATCACACCAGCAGGTACGTTTAGCCTCACACTTCCATGCGGGGACTAAATTGTATAAAGAAATACTGGTTCGACTAGATTCCTAAAATGTTGCCAAGGCAGAAGGTACTATTGCTAAGACAGAGATGCGCGTCCACAGCGATAGCAAGAATGCCGCGAGAGCACCACAAGTTTTTTGAGAATCAGACAAAAACATCGTGACCCGTTGTGTTTAATGAGAAACTGATATGAGAAATCTTCAGGCAACCAGGCTTATAATTTGGACATCCCGCTGGAAGACAGGGACAGTTGAAACGTTGCGGAGGATGTTGATCAAGACGGTTGCGCAGCAGCAGAGGACCGCAAGCTCGCGGTCAGCGGAGGAAGCTAATCTGTTGGTGTGGGTTTTTTGACGTCCGTTACAATGACATTTACAGTGGGGCAAAAAAGTATTTAGTCAGTTTTATTTAGTCATTTAGTCAAGTCCTTCCACTTAAAAAGATGAGAGAGGCCTGTAATTTTCATTATAGGTACACTTCAACTATGAGAGACAAAATGAGAAAAAAAATCCAGAGAATCACATTGTAGGATTTTTAATGAATTTATTGGTAAATTCCTCGGTAAAATAAGTATTTGGTCACCTACAAACAAGCAAGATTTCTGGCTCTCACAGACCTGTAACTTCTTCTTTAAGAGGCTCCTCTGTCCTCCACTCGTTACCTGTATTA
Organism: Esox masquinongy; assembly: GCA_016801175.1. NCBI lineage: Eukaryota > Metazoa > Chordata > Actinopteri > Esociformes > Esocidae > Esox > Esox masquinongy. The sequence continues at coordinate 13,723 of JACXGI010017813.1, forward strand.
ATGGCACCTGTTTTAACTTGTTATCAGTATAAAAGACACCTGTCCACAACCTCAAACAGTCACGCTCCAAACTCCACTATGGCCAAGACCAAAGAGCTGTCAAAGGACACCAGAAACAAAATTGTAGACCTGCACCAGGCTGGGAAGACTGAATCTGCAATAGGTAAGCAGCTTGGTGTGAAGAAATCAACTGTGGGAGCAATTATAAGAAAATGGAAGACATACAAGACCACTGATAATCTCCCTCGATCCGGGGCTCCAAGCAA
>JACXGI010017814.1:0-13984 GCA_016801175.1 Esox masquinongy
GCGTCTTCACCCAGATATCGTCTCCCTCATCTGGCAGAGGTTTGGGGAAGCTCAGGTGGACCTGTTCGCGTCCAGACGGAACGCACACTGTCGCCTGTGGTTCTCCCTGTCCCAGACGGATCGCCCCCCTCTGGGGGTGGACGCATTCGCGCACCACCCCTGGCCTCAGGGCCTCCTGTACGCGTTTCCTCCACAGCGCGGCATAGCGCGTCTGCTGGCACGGATCAAAGCGGAAGGGCTTCGGGTGATCCTGGTGGCACCCGACCGCCCTGCGGCTATCTGGTATCCGGAGATGATCCAGTTGCTGGCGGACCATCCGTGGTCGGTTCCGCTCAGGCAGGATGCACTGTCCCAGGCGGAAGGCTCGATTCTACACCCTCCGTCGCTCTCAGGGTCTGGCCCCTGAACGGGACATCTGGGGCGTCTGGTTCTGTTGTTCCGGAGGGTCTCCGTGCACACTCCACGCGGGGTGTTGCTGCGTGGAGTGTGCACGGTTGTTCCGGAGCCTCCTAGACCTGTTGCCCTGCCGTCCCACGAGTTATGCTGAATAATCTCGGGAGGACGTTCTCTGGGCTCACGGGTCATATATAGGGGCAGGCGTGCCCTGATTGGCTGACGCATCTTGCATAATGAGTTTTCAGTACGGCCGCGGACGCGGCCAGGGTAAACCACTAGGAGCTAAAGCCCCTCTAGGGGGCTGAGCTCCACGACATATAACCAAGGAACTCATTGTGGATTACAGGAAATAAAGTTGAGTCTAGTCTAATGGTAAGTGCAATTATTGATGAGGTAGAATAGAAAACCTTTTTGGGTAACCCCGATGATAGGCTTACATCTACAAACCGGCTCTGTTGCTCGGAAGGGAACGCTTTTGGGGCCAAAATGACAATTTTGCGTTCAAGTCTTCAGCAAAAAGTTTATAGAAATGACATAGAAGCGTGTTCATTTAGCAGCATGTTCGTTTGAATTGGATGCCTTGTACATAAATAATTCCCACCAGTGTCTTTGGAACATTCCTTAAACAACTATAGGCCAACGTATTAGTTCAAATTTAATGTATTAATTGTTTAAGAAAATACACCTCTAAAAACATTAACAACTACTAATATTTGTTCAAAATAAAGAGTCATTTCAATAAAATTGGGTTATTAAAACGTTTGAAGTCAATGTATTTCAACATTTACTGTTCTGTGGAAGGAGGATCCCGGTTATTAAATGTTAATTTGGTTAAAAGTATAATCCATTTTTTTTCATGGCTTCGTTCTGAGTCATTAGTCTTAATGACTAAATCTGTTTTTAAATGATTTTGCGAAATCGTGTTAAGAAACAGAATATGTAGCCTAGATGTTGGTTTACTATAAACTATAGTTGACCAATGAAAAATGTTTCCCTGCTTATATATTAGAACCATCCCTGTACTGCCACAATGATCACCTCCCAAAGGTAGTGGTTAGTGCATGTTTCTAGAATAGATCCCAACGTGACAAGTTCACGACTCTGTGATGCTGTTATATGTTGTTCGTGTAGTGCACGCCCATGTATATAAAAGGGCGACGAAATACAATTGTTTGCCCCATCGTTCATTTGAACAGCTGACACCGGGGTTCTAACGAGCCACTGAATACACTGGCCTCCAGCTCAGTACTCCGTCCAACCGCTGACAGTTTCACGTTAGCAAAGACAAATAGGGCAAGCCGACAGCATTATAAAGATATGTTTGTAATAGATAGATTGGGTGCATGGTACAATAATGAATGTGTAGAAGTCTATTATTGACTGTCATGATAAACACACCCAATTACACACCCAACGTTTGCTTAAGTAAAATACTCATTAACAACTATTTTTATCGTTCATTTGAACATTGTTTATAGGCCTCTAGGCATCACTGACGCAAATGACCGAAAAGACTCGAAAGATCCATTCTTTTTACTGAACGACTCGATAAGACCTGAATCAGTACAGTCGAACTTCCCATCACTCGACACCAACCTGTCGCATTATACATGTCACTGTTTGTTTAAACCTAGCATTGGCGTTGGGTAATACATTATTAACGTTACAGTAGCAAGTACTAGCGACTTACCAATGATTAAGTGCTTCGTTGCTTTGAACACGCGTATCGAGTAACCTCAGCCCAGAAAGCTTCTAGTATCATTGCGATGCACAGCTTGAAAGCAAGAGGTTCGTCTTTTCCTCGTCCTTGTAAAGTTGGTCAAACTTCATTTGGTTATCTTCTGTCCTGTTATTGTTACAACAAAATATTACGGAAAAATGGTTTAGCGTCTTGGGAATGTTCGCTAGCTATCTGAGGTTCGAATCGGCTCTTCCGCTGAAAATGCGGTGACTTCCAACCGAAAACCGTTTTATGCTAACATTTTGAGACCTAGAATAGCCGTGTGTTTAATTACGATTAAGGCGACATGAAAGTATGTAAAAAAAAAAAAACTACGAACATTTCTAAAATATTTACAGAATTGCACACAATAAATACACCTGTCGTACGGTTATGACAAGGAAATTTAACATGGGAGCGAATGAAGTACCCCACGGTCAGGGTTGCCAGATTCCACAAAAAAAACTCACAAACGCTATTTTTTCTATATGACTCTATCGGTAAATCGATCCGCCCTAGCCCATATTTTCCCAAACACTCATTAAAAGAGCCCAATTGCACAGGAAACTATCCCACCACGGTTTGTACCCTTCTTTGTGGTGTGGTCACGTTAAACCAAGGCAATTCTAGATGTGCAGTGCAGGCAAACTGAAGGTGCAGAGTGGCATGTGCAACTGAAATGCAGGGATAATTGAGGTTCCCGCGGTAGACACGCAAACGTAACAACTGAAACCTTCCTTATCAGTCTTTGCAAGGCTTGAACCTATACTCACCATAATAGTCTTGGAAAGTGAGATTGTGGAAGTAAAATATCCATTGTGTTGAGCCATAGAGATATTACATTTTAACTACTAACCATACTGTGATTGACAGTAGCTCAAGACAGGCAATATTACTTTATTTTCTAACAAGAGCCTCATTGAAGTATAGCATTGGTTGTACCAACCATGTTTGATGTCAAAATGTCAACATGGTTGGTTCCTATCATTACTTAAAAAACAGTATTTTTTTCTTCCAATAATTAATTTCATACCGATTATGATTAGAATGCATGTAATATGCAATGTAATATTTTGACATAACTGTTCACATATAGTTGTTTAAGAAAGAACCAAAGTCAATTTAGGGAGGCATTTCCCTCTCGAGAGATGTCTGTTTTCACAATCACAGAACTTGTTTATGTCAGGAAAGCCAAGCCTTAAGAGTAGTAGACAAATAACCAATAAGCACACACACAATGTCACATAATGAAATGCTTTAATTGTAATAATAAAATAAAACATTGTGATCAGTGGCACAAAGAAAATACTGCTAGTGAGCATGTCTCAATAAGTGGTCAATAAATTGTAACTCATTTGATTTAGTTTGACGTGCTTGACTGGGACATGTGCTTTGCTCACCCAACTCAATTTTTGCGTTCTCAACTGTTTACTCACTCAAGGATGTGTCATCTCTCAGCATAGCGGCATTACGCATAAGCTTGAATTTTGATAAAGATGTGACTCCAAAAATATCTACATTTTAAACATTTCTACATGGGCCAAACCTTTCTGAAACACTGTTTGGATTTTCCACGTGGACCAAACCTACTGCTAATGGCACGGAACTGTGACAACATTAAATACTGTTGTATAATCAGAGCAGTCACAGTTCAAGTCCGTGCAAGATGTCAGAAGGTCAAGTAATCAACTCCTTTTGGAGGAATTTCTTCTACGGCGGCTGGTATGTTTGAATTTGCTTGCACGCTCCCCTCGTTCTCCCAAGTGCATGCGCTCATGCACCTTCAAAAGACGTATGTACCTGAAGGCCTTTCCACAATGGTCACAGGGGTGCCCCTCCCCCGTGTGTTTAAACTTGTGCTCCCTCAGGTGTGTGTGGAGCTTGTAAGACTTCCCACACTCTTCGCAGTGGTAAGGGCGTTCGTTCGAGTGCAGTCCCCGCTTGTGGATGCGCAGCCCCCCGCTATCTTTAAAGGTCTTGTCACATATGTCGCACCGGTAAGGTTTCTCTGAAGAGTGCCTGCGTATGTGGGCCTGCAGTAGGCTTTTGTTGCCAAACATCTTCTGGCAGAAGGGGCAGGGTAGCTTAGGACTGGGCTCATGGTCTTTCTGGTGCCTCTTCAGTTCAAACTCATAAACAAAGGTCCTTCCACACTGGGCACAAAGGAATTGTCGGTTCCCAATATGGTAGCCCATGTGCCTCTTTAACAAGCTCGGCATGAAGAAGCGCAACCCACACTGCTCGCAGGCATACGGGCGGTCCATAGTGTGCCAGCGCTCATGGGCGGACAGTTGGAATTGTGTTGGGAAACTCTTTGGACAATGAGTGCAGGAAAAGGTATTCTCACTTGTGTGACAAGCCATGTGTCTTTTGCAGTACTGCGCTTGGGTGAATCCCTTTCCACAGATGGTGCATTTGTACGGTCTCGCGTCCGTGTGTACGCGATAGTGATTCTGCAGGCCAGCCTTCCTCAGAAAGCACTTGCCACACTTGTCGCAGCTAAAGGGCCGCTCATCCGAATGAATTTTCATATGGTTTGCCAGGAGCGCTGATGTCCTGAAAAACCTGCAACAATTGGTGCACTTGAAAGGTTTCTCTCCTGTGTGCATGCGGAGATGATCCTCTAGCCGTCCTCGAGACAGGAAACTTTTCCCACACTCCTGACAAGTGTTGGCTGCAGGGTTTCTCTTTCTCGAGCACGCTAGTCGTAGTGGCTTGGGTGACTTTCTCTTTCGGATAATGGACCTCTCAAAGAGATCAGAATCTATTTCCTGAACACCAATCACCACACTGCTTCCAAGTCCTGTGTCAGCTGACTCCATCTCCATGTCGACGTGATAGCTCTCTGGAAACAATTGCAAGGAAGGTAGTGAGATATTGCTACTTCCAATATGAGAGACCCACTGGTGGACATTCACTAACTCAACCGGTTGGTTATCCATTGGGTTTCCATTGGTGACCATGGCAGCGACGACTGTCTGAGGAGAGGCTTCCATCTGTGTTAAAAGGCGTTGCTGTCTTAGTGTTTCCAGCATACTCCTAACTGTTGTCGCCCCCTTTGATGTTGCCCCCTCCACTGGACTACTTACACCTTGAGGACTAGACAAGACCACTTGGCTATTGGACGGCGCATTCTCTTCATTGCTGTCACACCCTGCGTTTTCTGTCCCTCCTCCATGATTCATGGGACCCCTCTCTTCTCTCTCCACCGTAGAATCTGCTCCAGCGTGGTAAGAGTCATCTGACATAATTCCCAGATCCTCCACATCACTGAGGGAGGCGGGGCTAACGCCGCTTAATGCGCCTTCTGATTCCGCTGGATTGTCAAAAGATGGCTGCACTGACTGCATGTCACAGGCGAGGCGGAAGGACAGTGAGGACAGAACACAGTCACCCACAGACGAAGTAAGAGGTACTGAGAAGGGACAAAAAAGTATGAGTGTTTAATATTGAATGACATTCTGATTGGTTAAAAGTGAAAGCCTAACAATGTGTACTTTTTCACAAAATATGAACCTTGTGCCGTGGATAATTCTACTAAACATTAACAGAGCGGGGAAGAGATAATACTTCTAAATAGCCATACCAAACTGAGTCTTAGTTTGCAGACTCTGGTGCTGTAGGAGGATCTTCAGATGCTCAGGGTCAGACACAGAGTGCCCACACTCCTCCAGGTCAGAAGGAGAACCACTGATCATAGATGCTATCTGAGAAGGAAGCGAAATACTACCATCAGTAACAGAGACAGCTTAGTCTGCGGTGAAAACAATAAGGTATACCTATATAGTTCTAATCATAGCAACAGCATATGACTGGTGAATTGTTAGTAGTAAACTTGTCATGTACAAGTTCATTACCTGGGAGAGATCAGGCACAGATAGCAGTTGCTCCAGTCTGAAGACCAAACCTCCCACAAGGGCCTGCAGTGCTGTGTCATACTTCAAGCCGTATTGTCTAGGAAATTCCTCCTATATGGAGGATGACAGTGATAGTTTGTTTGGCATTTCTCTGCTGGAGATTTAATTTAAATATACAAACTCCACCCACTCAAAGACACAGGCTATGCAAAACAAACTTGTCCATGACATGACAACAAGGACAGCGAGAGAAGGGAGAAAGCCTGTAGTACCTGGAAGAAGTGCTTCCTCTCATAAGGGTTTTTAAGCAGGGTTTGGACCAATGACACAAAGTTAGCCTGCGACTCCTTCACTTCAGCATCTTGCTCCTGTGTTACACACAGATATGATTTGGTATACAGCAGATTGCATTAACCAACTTGTCATGTGGTCAACTTTTCACATTTGTCAAATTCTTGGGGTTAAATTCCAGCTACACTTTATGGTATTGGATAAAAATATTGTCTGGCGAGTTAATAAATATTCTTACCCCGACGGCCGCACAGATGTCCAGCTTCTCCAGAAGACGTTGGATTTCCTCAGGGTTGGGTTGGTCATTGCGGAACAATTCTAAAATCATCTAAAATATGAGGCATTACTTAATCAATGCTCCAATAACCATTAAGTCGAAACCTCCCATGATGACATTTGTCACTTACTCTTGCTCTCAGGCCTAGGATGAGTTGAACCCGCTGTTTAAAACTCAGCAGCTTTGGAACGGCTTCAGTCACGACTGTCACAAACTCCTCGACCTTCCCATAGTGGATCACGTTTCGTTGGTTAACAACATGCCAAACAAATGAATTCATCAGCCGCAGAGGAGAAACTAGGAGGCGCAAAGCCGAGACAGGAAGTGGGGGACCTGCAATGATTTTTTTTTTTAAAAAAAAGGTTAGATTGTGTGGCGTTAGTGTTACTTCTATTAGGTGCTTTCAACAAACCTTAATTTAGGATGCAAGCCGAAATTGTAATTAACTGACTAGACACTTAAGTCAAAGATATTGACTAGCAGCGTAATGCACTTGCTAAATAATGTCCAACGCCACGGCTAGCTAACTTAGCTATCCGTTGGACATTAATTAGCAAGTGCCTTGCGCTGCTAGTAATCAATATCTTTGACTTAATTAAGTCTGAGGCCATGGTCACTTGTAACTGGTAAGCTGGCTGGCTAACTAACATTAACTAACAACTGTTATTAATTCGTTACAGTAGATAATGTTTATTAGTTAGCTTGCTAGCTAGCTAGCTGATAATGTTTATTAGTTAGCTTGCTAGCTAGCTAGCTATAGGGCGGCTAGCAGGTGTGAGATAATATACTTACCAGAACTGGCTTTATTCGTAGTCTTCCTTCGTTTGTCCATGTCGGAAAGTTACAAAGTATGTAGCTACGCTAAATATAAACCTAATAAAGATATTTTGCTAAATTGTTAATTATCTAGCTACATCCACTGCGATAACACCAGCGTCGTAACCGGCAACACTAAGACAAAGTACTTCCGGGTGTTAGATTTTCAGAATAAAAGACCCCATGTAATAATAGAAAAGGTTGTAATAAATTACTCATTTATTCATGATAAATAAATTAAATGGTCTGAACATGAACAATAACTGATACTTGCCCGTATCTAAGTAAAATATGTTTGGGGTTTAAAAAATGTTCTTGGGTAAAATAAAGAGCTTGAATGAATTAAATACACTGGCTTAGTGACGAGGGTGGTTAGTGGTTACTCAATTTTCTTCCAGTTGAGGCTTGCAAAACAACAAGAACTTAGTCTAGAAAGGTATTTCAGCAAACTGGATTGGTCACTTAGCGAGCTCTGACAGAAACCAGAACTTGCGCCAACTCTGGGTTTTCAGCTCCAGCAAGAATGCAGTAAATGTAGTAGGATCAGAAACCATAGCAACCAAAGCTCTGAACCAAACCTGCTGCCAACTAGGTTAAGGGGATCTTATCTTGTGAAAGTTCCTACCTGAAAACCTACCTTTTCAAAAAGTCACTCCCACCTTTATCTTTGTGAACTAATACTTGCATTTTCTTTCCCTCATCCTTAAGCACTAACTTGTCTGATACCTCTTAAAGGTGTATTTACTACTAATAAGTTAAGTTGTTGTCCACATAATAATCTTAAAATAATAATCTTAAAAACACTTTAAAATGTAAAGTTTTTCTACATATCAACAATGTAAAAGTAATAATCAACAGGCAGCTGGATACTGTGGCATGGCCATCTCACTGCCCAGAATATGATGTTACCATACTTATTAATTCCCCAAATTTGCCATTAAAAGTACAAAAAAAGCAGTTGCGGCAAACCATTCGTTAAATTTCCCTCACTGTGTTTTTTAAATACAATAAAAGCTACACAAGCGAGTAGTTGCACACAATTTAGAATTTATTTTCCTTATTTTATTAAATATCACATATTTCCATAATTTGACTGGCTTCACATTTTGCACATATTGAGCAAATTACTAGATTTCTGACTATTGTTAAAAAGAGCAATAAGTGAGATGAGTAGCTATTAAATTACTAAATTTCAATAGCCCACCTATCCAGAAAAAAATACATCACAAATAAAGATGTTTTAATGACAGAATAACTATTCATTATCTAACAGCAGTTTACAACAAAAAAACAATACTATGATGAAAGCGAAGGGATTGACATCATGACATTCTGAACTCACATCAGAACCATAAAACACGCGCCCCAGTCATCGTTTCTACCGGGCAGCCGCTGGTTAGAAAATCAACTCCGTTTGGACGAATGTCTCCTGCGGCGGCTGTTGTGACTGTACTTCCTTGTGCGTTCCGATCGCTCGCCTGAATGCAACCGCTGATGCGCTTTTAGAAGACGTGGTAACTTAAAGACCTTACCGCACTGGTCACAGGGGTGCTGCTCCCCCGTGTGGTGGACAATCATGTGCTCCTTCAGGTGCTGCTTTAGCTTGTACGTCTTCCCGCACACGTCGCAGCGGTACGGCCGTTCACCCGTGTGCAGCCGTTTGTGACTGGTCAGGTTGCTGCTCTGTTTAAAGGACCTGTCACATATGTCACACCTGTAAGGTTTCGCGGAGGAGTGCGTAAGCATGTGGGCTTTAACGAGGCCGTTGCTGTGAAAAACCTTCTGGCAAACGGGGCAGGGGATCTCAGGCTTGGGGCCATGGTCCCTTTGGTGCTTCTTCAGGTCGAACTCGTACACAAAGGTCTTTCCACACTGGGCACACAGGAAGGGGCGTTCCCCAATGTGATAGCCCATGTGTCTCTTCAGCCCACTGGGATGGATGAATCGCATCCCGCACTGCTCACAGACGAACGAGCGCTCCATTGTGTGCCAGCGCTCGTGGACTGACAGCTTGTACTGGGTGGGAAATCTCTTAGAACAGTGATTACAGGGGAAGTTGTTTTCACTAGCATGAGACTGGATGTGAATTTTGCAATAAAACGCTTGGGTGAAGCCCTTTCCGCAGATGGTGCATTTGTGCGGTTTCGCACCCATGTGGACGAGCCGATGCTTCTTCAGGTCATCCTTCCTCCGAAAGCCCTTGTCACATTCCTCACACTTAAATGGCCTCGCTTCAGAGTGATTTTTCATGTGAGTGGTCATGTATCCTAACGACCTAAATGCCCTGCCACACACAGTGCACTTGAAAGGTTTCTCTCCTGTGTGAATGCGGAGGTGATTTTCTAGCTGCGACGGATAGACAAAAGCCTTCCCGCACTCCTGGCAGACAATGGTTGCGTCGGGCATTCTCCTTTTCGAAGGTACCGTTATTCTTTGTGGCTTGGACGGCCGTCTTCTTCGGATGACTGCCCTCTCAAAGAGACTGGTTTCTGTTTCCTGACTTTCAATCACTACACTGCTTCCAAGGCATGTGTCGCCTGACTCAATCTCAATGTCTATGTCATTGTTCTGTGGGAGGGGTGGCAAGGAAGGGAGTGAGATATTGCTACTTGCAATGTGAGAGACCCACTGGTGGACACTCACCAGAGTCACTCGTGGGTTATCCGGCGGGTTTCCATTGGTGACCGTGGCAGGGATGACTGTCTGAGGAGAGGCTTCAATCAGCGGCAAAAGACGTTGCCGTTTCAGTGTTTCCAGGATACTGTTCACTGATGTTGTCTCTTCCACTGGACCACTTACACCTTGAGGACTAGACAAGACCACTTGGCTATTGGACGGCGCATTCTCTTCATTGCCGTCACAGCCTGTGTTTTCTGTCCCTCCTCCATGATCCGTGGGACCCCTCTCTTCTCTCTCCATCGTAGAATCTGCTCCAGCGTGGTAAGAGTCATCTGACATAATTCCCAGATCCTCCACATCACTGAGGGAGGCGGGGCTAACGCCGCTTAATGCGCATTCTGATTCCACTGGATTGTCAAAAGATGGCTGCACTGACTGCATGTCACAGGCGAGGCGGAAGGACAGTGAGGACAGAACACAGTCACCCACAGACGAAGTAAGAGGTACTGAGAAGAAAATAAAACATTTGTATTTGAACAAAAGTGCATTACATTCAAGTGAATTCTGATACACTGAAAACGTTCAACCTTTATTTACATTCCTGTTTACAAGAAATAATCATAAAATGGTTCAAATTTAACTGAAATTAGGAACTAGATGTACCTTTGTGGATGACCTAATTACAAATAAAAAATATATATCCCATTACACTTGCACCCTCAAATGGATTCAAACTGTCAGATTTGGTGACCAATAAGCACCTTAATTGAAATGCAGTGGCAGTGCAGTATGTTGACGTCAAAGCCATGGAGATAAAAACAACTTGTCATAATCGTTTACTTGTGAACAGAACCATAGTTAGTTTTAATTTTCTTTCACTAGTCCGAGAGGCAAAATAAAGGTCTGAACTGGTTAAGTAGTACATTGGGGGATGGTTTGGACCGATTCAGATGCCTCTCCACTTATTCTGAATCATGTTTAACGTCAGCTACAAGCTCACTGTAGTAGTAATGCTTTGAAGTGGGAGACAGTCAGCCCAGACATGGACACTGGTAAGGCACATCATCACTAGAGTAATATTTCAAATCAATCTTGAGCCTAAGAGTTAAAGTACTGTCATTCTCATAAAAATCTAGTCTGATAAGCAGTACATCATAGTGTTATTTCTGTTTCCCATCCTACCATTTTTGTTGAACTGGGTTTTATTTTGCAGACTCTGGTGTTGCAGGAGTGTCTTCAGGTGCTCAGGGTCAGACACAGAGCGCCCACACTCCTCCAGGTCAGAAGGAGAACCACTGATCATAGATGCTATCTGAGAAGGAAGAGAAATACCATCAGTAACAGAGACAGCTTAGTCCCTGGTGAATTGTGAGTAGTAAACATGGCATATACAAGTTCATTACCTGGGAGAGATCAGGCACAGACAGCAGTTGCTCCAGTCTGAAGACCAGACCTCCCACAAGGGCCTGCAGTGCTTTGTCAAACTTTGAGTCATACTGTCTTTGGAACTCCCCCTATAAAATAAGGAAAGGCTAAATGTGTCTGTCAGGTGGAGACATACCAGGCAACAGTAGGAGAGATAAAGCCTGCCAAACCTGGAAGAAGTGTTTCCTTTCATAAGGGTTTTTCAGCAAGGTCTGGACCAACGCCACAAAGTTAGCCTGCGACTCCTTAACTTCTGTATCTTCCTGCTATAACAGAATGACAATGTGAAGAAGGTGATGCCAGTACTGCTTATAGGATATTATGCTACTAAAATCGTTACTAAAAGCTTTCATGGCCTATACAGGTTGGATTAGGAGATTTTCTTACCCCTTTGGATACACAGATGTTTATACTTTCTAGGTGATGATGGATGGCCTGGGGATCGGGTGGAGAATCCTTGCGAAAGATCTCCAAGATCATCTAAATAATTACAATTGTTGCATTATTTGAGTAATGTTGCATCTACGGATTGCAATATTTTAAACTGTCGTTTGCCACTTCGCGCAATAAGTCGAGTCATTGGGTGAACTGTTGAATGAGAAATGTAAATACTTATGCAAAAGCAGCAGGCAACATTTTTGTTGTTTGGAAGAATTGGTTGACTGTATTTGGCCTAATAGTACAGCATGCAAACGTGAATCTAACAGCAAGGAGGAGGAACTGCACTTCTTAAGGGATCAAAGCATCATTTAGTTGCCAGACACTTCCAGCCTAAATGAGTGGAAGGTCAGATGGAACTATGCATCAAACTTGGTCTTTACTAGCCAAAAAAAAGTTTAAAGTCTAAAATTCCCAGTTTAATAAGCATTGGTTTAAACGTGTTAGTCTAACAACCAACCATCTCCCACAACACACATTGTTTTAAAAACTTGTTGTGGGATGGCTGAGCGTAGACCGCTGTAGTGCGGTCTCTGCCTCCACACTCAGTTACTAAGTGTTACTACTTCAACAAAGTTACTACAGTTACTACTCCAACAAAACAATGTATTTTGATAAAATAATGTTTCTGAAGTAGCTAGATCGCTTATTAATGGAAAACTGCATTTAGTGCCACAGGATAGGTTAGCTTCTCTTTTGTTATTGGAAGTGGTTGGCTCATGAAAAGTTAAAAATAAAGCTACAATTTGAGACACAGCTCACAGTATTTTGATTGACTAAAATCAAAAGATATTTTACTCAGTAAGTTCTCTATTATAGAATGATGGCTACGCCCATGAAAGCTAATTTTAAATGGTTCATTGTGGTTTAAAAAGCCAGCAGACTAGGTTCAGCAAAGAACTGCACTTTCCATGACCACAAATTCAAGTCACTCACCCTTGCTCTCAAGCCTAAGATAAGTTGAGCCCTCTGTTTAAAACTTAGCAACTCTGGAACTGCTTCAGTCACCACAGTCACAAACTCCTCGACCTTTCCATAGTGCATCACATTTCGTTGATTCACCACATGCCACACAAATGAATACATCAACCGCAGGGGAGAAACCAAGAGACGCAGAGCCACGAGAGGAAGAGGGGGACCTACGGCAAGAAGACATGGAACAAAATGTTAAGCTGAATGAGATCTCCGCCAAGAAGCTGCACTACTGTCGACCACAATGTGTAGTACCATCGCCAAATCATAGCCGGCAATAAGCTTAATAAACTATAAAAACAATTATTATAAAGCTATGGCATATATGAACGGTGTAATGTGTGCTTCATTGTGTGTCAAACTATATCCTCAAAAAACAAAAGCAGTAACGACAACTACAGACAGTACAGTACAGTAGCTAACGTTGGCCAACTCAGCTACGTTCTTTAGTTAGCTAGCTAGCAAGTTATGCTAGCTATTTACAGGATAAAATAAAGCTAAGAATGACAATATTAAGCAAGATACTTATTTTCTAAGTATTTCGCTAATTAAAAAGCTATAGTATTAAATACATTTTCATTGACCCATTTGGCGATGTATGTTCACATTTAAGCTTAAGTTAACTAGGTACAATAGTACTAGTAGCTAGCTAACGTTACCCAGCTCGATTACTTTAAGAAAAACCACATACCCGTAGTGGCTCTGGCTCTTTTGTCCATGGTGGAAAAGCTGCTATCAAACAAATGTAACGAGAAATATATAACAAATCTTACAGCATACACCTATTTTAAATCAACACGCTATATACATATATATACATATTTTTTAAATGTGTGAAAATGTTTGCTGGTCTTCCTCTGGGGCGGTTTTACTTTGTGATTGGCAACCTACGTAAAGGTGCATTACCGCCACCAACTGGATTGGAGTCTCATACCTTGTTCAGATATACCGTCAAGTGCGGGACAACACTACATGTGCTGGTCATATAATTAGAATATCATCAAAAAGTTGATTTATTTCAGTAATTCCATTCAAAAAGTGAAACTTGGATATTATATTCATTCATTACACACAAACTGATATATTTCAAATGTTTATTTCATTTAATTGTGATGATTAAAACTGACAACTAATGAAAATCCCAAATTCAGTATCTCCGAAAATTAGAATATT
>JACXGI010017816.1:0-13984 GCA_016801175.1 Esox masquinongy
TGTTTCCACCCCCGGGAGGCATTTGTAACAATTTGTTACTCCTTTAACGTGTGGACTCCCTTGCTTGTCACCGTCAAAGAGCCGGGTTGTGACAATATAACCTTCAACATGAATCCAATCCATTTTCCTTTTAATGAAGTAATCACTGATTAGGATTGGATTTAGAGTTTGTGTAGATAACCAGTACATCAGCATATGTTGAGCTAATGTATATTATCTAAGTACCAGTTTATTTGACTAGTTAGGTTATTCAGCCAGCATATTTCTGTAATGGGCAGCAGTTATATTTTACCCCACTCATGCAGGTAATCCCCTGAGAAGTACAAGTGGACTCCCAAAGCATTGACAGGCTTACTGCTGGTTTAACTATTTATGCTTGTTTAGAGGGCAAAGTCAACCATTGAATCAAACCAACAGTGTTAAGTCACTCCATGATTTCCATATCAACAATTCCCCAGGTTTCACATGCCCATGCAATACTGCTGAAACTAACAGTAATTGATTATTTTCAAGTAAAAATGTTAGAAACTGGAGATAGGACGGTAAGTCTGAGCTGTTTATTAGGTTGTGCTTCAGAAATGTAGTGATATTATACACATTTGTGATTATTTCATATCATAGTCCCAGTGCTCATCATACCTCAATCAAAATCATGTACAACATCAGTTATAACTCATGAAGCGACCATAGTCTACACACCCACAACAATGGTTCTGTTGTGTTACATACTAGGATTATATAGGTACAATGCTGTGAAATATTTTTTTCTAGACCTTTTTCTATTTATCCATGTTTTTGTCAATATTTATTTGAAGACATATATTAAAGACATATATTTATGTCTTCAACAACCTTTCTTTTAATAAAGGGAATATGAATGAACAAACATTTATTTTGTGTTTGAAAAAAGTTTTGCAACACAAAATACATGCTCACTTACAGGGATGTAAACAAATTTGTGCAAACAATTTTATGGAGATGCGCTTTCTGTCTGTATAGGACATTTCTGGACACTGATTTCAAGTCATAAACAAGTTACCAACCCTTGACATTTTGCACTGGTATTTTTTTCCAATGTAGACTCGATGTTTGCTAGTGAATCCTTATTTCATGTGGAGAGTTTCTGATATCCCTGTGAAGAGTTTAAGCAAGGGTCTGATTTGACTACAAATAGAAAAGTTCAACTATTCAACCCTTCCTTTTCTTCAGGGAACCTGGTCTGTTACTTTCACTTAGTAATACGTTTCAGCTGTCTTAGAATTCAATTCGGTATGACCTGAAGTTGAGAACCACTGTAACCGTTTTGCACATTTTACAGTGAAAATGTTTTCTATTCATAATGTGTATTTTTTCCTGTTTTAAATTCGTTATTTTGTGTTATGTTTGATTGCTGCAGTTGAAATCGGTTGTACTACAGGGCACTATTGAAAATGAGACCTCAGTCTCAATCTGTATCCCTGTATAAATAATAATAAATAGCTACTTAAAGGGGCTTTTCACCGTAGCACAACTACTTAATGTTCCAATTACTAATGTTAACAATCATACATTTGTGTCATAAAAACAAGTCTTCCTCAACACAATCTAGTGAATTTGAATTTCACAGTAAAAAATCTACTTCCTCTCTATTGGTCTGTCCATAAAATACCGCAAGTTCCAGAATTCATAGCGAACATAGATTTTGCCTCCCCAAAAAAGGACCATCAGTGAACAAATGTTTAAGACAAAAAATACACTTCTAAACAATATATATTTCACACACTACCACTGATATCATGCCCATGTGATGTTCTGTGTCTGTCTGTAGTAATTACAAGCCAATGCAGAAAAATACTCATTCCATTTCATTTGCTTGGTGACACTGCCAGTAATGCACCCATAAGAAACTACAGCAGATCTCAGTGGTAAACATCACATTTGCGTTTACATTGCCTACAGAACATACCAAAAAACAATAACATTAACACATATCTACCAGTAGAAATTACTGTTTCCATTGATAATTTGCTTTTGACAAGCTAACCTAATTTTGAACCTTTGCGGTTTTTTGGCAGCAAAAACACAAATACACAGTACATAAACATGTTTACCAGTACAAATAGCTAAGAATTAATGCTTACTCAACTCTCCAATAAATCTGGTCGTTCTATGAAGGACGACACCGTTTGTTGCAATAACAGCAAATAACCAAGTATAAAAAGGGCAGGCATTGTACAGTAGATTGCTAGCATCATCTCAACAATGTATTTCCATAGTCACGTTTTTCAAATAGCGAAACTCAATTCAATTTGTGTTGTAGACGTACATTGGCGGCCAAAAGTTTGGAATGAAGGCTATACAATGCTTGAAATTGCCAAAATTTAATTTGAAGGTGTACTCTACAGTCATCAAAGAAAAAGGACAACAGGCTCTAACAAGGACAGAAAGAGACGTGGAAGCCCCAGATGTACAACAAAACAAGAGAATATGTACATCAGAGTGTCTAGTTTGAGAAATAGATGCCTCACATGTCCTCTACCTGAATTCTACCTGCTCAACACCAGTGGTCCTTTGTCTTTAAAGACTGTAGTGTACAGCATTGTATGAAATCTTCAGTTTTTTGGCAATTTCAAGCATTGTCATTCCTCAAAAACAATGAATGACTGCTGAGTTTCTAGAGAAAGCTGTTTCTTTTTTGCCATTTTCAACTTAATACTGAACTTAAGACATGTCAGTCTCTTGCATACTGTGGCATCTCAAAAACAAACACAAAGACAATGCTAAGCTTCATTTAACAAACCAAATTGCTTTTAGCTGTGCTTTCATCAATAATGTCCTGACTATACTTTATCAGTTATCAGTCACTTTGGTGAATAAAAGTACCAATTTCCTTCCGAAACAGCAACATTTGTACATTATCCCAAACCTTTGGCTGCCAATGTATCTACTGAAATAAAACTAGCCTGCACCCCGACATTATATTTAGCTACAGTTATAAAAAGCCAGTTGCAAATCATTTGTCGTTACAACAGTAACTAGTCATACGTAAAAATAGTAGGCTAAACATTTTATAGTAGATTACCAGCCACAGATCTGAATAGTTATGTTATTCTAGCCAAAATAAGCAGTTAATTCCCACTGTTTGTTAAGCAAACTGCAAGGCACATATCAATAGAATGAACACACTTATTTGCTGCGTTGGTCTTGTTAAACTGCTGTTGTCCAAATGGGATTAGTAAACATATTCTTCATTCCGTATTGAAGGCGTTTCACAAGGCAAGAAAAAAATGCCCTAATATCCAGCCACCACTGTTTTTTTAAACCAGTTTAGCCTACTCCGATGTAAGATCACTTTCAAAAATGAATCCAATCAGTACACCATGGAGACTCGAATGAAACATGATTACACAAATTTTTCAGATCTCGCTTGCCCTTCGTTACACACAGTAATAGTACTTGTTTCTTGGTGCATAAAAAATAAACCTTGCTTCTCTTGGTCATTTATGTGTGAAACAAATCTCACTGCCCTAGAAATCTCTGTCATGATACACACCTCATAATATCCCCCGCAGGGTGAAATGCCCCTTTAAGTAAGTTTGAATATAAGTAAGTTTTCCTCTTACATAAAACAAGTTCCATTAACTTGTGAAAACCCTAACCCTTGTAGGCTTTCAATCTATCATACTTTCTTTTACTGGTCACATGCTCTTTACTCTAGGCCACCTGCCTTCATTTTGACTTCTGATAGTCAAAACGAAGTGTTACATTGTAAGTCATATTCTTCAATAACTAATAGTTAACAATATTAAACCAATGGTTAATAAAGTCCAAAATTGGACATATCAAATCACAGATTTCACCTTTCATGTATTTAATTGAATTAATGAGTTAAGACAGTCTGAAAATACAACACTGTATTTTACGTTAAAAAAAGATTATCGGCCTTGGCTATTCTATTTTTGCTTTATTGTATGTTTTGGATCATTGTCCTGTTGCAAGATCCATGTTCGGTTTAGCTTTAGGTTTTTGACAGATGGCCTCACATTCTCCTCAAGACATCTCTGGTACAATATGGAATTCATGGTTGACTTAGTGATGGCAAGTGGGCCAGGCCCTGAAGTCGCCCCAAACCATAATCCCACGCCTCCATGCTTTACGGTTGTGTAGTGTCTGAAGGGTGACTAGGCTGGTCAAGGGCTCGTTCAATGTGAAGAGAGCATCAGTTCCACAGGACACTGACCAGGGCACTTATTCAAAGTTGTTATGAGAGTTGGCCAGTAGGTGACATCACTTGAGTTGGAAATACTTACCCAAGCTAAGAGTACATGAGGTCTGCAGAACACAGACGCCATCATACTATACTAGAGCTGTATATGCCTGAACTCCGAGTAAAAGCTGTATGAAAAAATGATCTGTCAGATAATTTCAACATGGTGTCAGAAGCAGACTCGGTGGCAACGAACAGGAGAACACAATAACATATCAGAGGACGGAAAACATCCATTACGCACAATTTGAGAAGTAACGTTACTGCTGAGAAGGAACGCGCTAGCTACCACGCAGGGTTGGGTAGGTAACTTTTTAATTGTAATCAATTAGTTACAAGTTACCTGTCCACATTTATTATCAGCAACGTAACTTTTTGATTACTCAAACTCAGTAACGTAATCTGATTACTTTGAATTACTTTTAGATTACGTTCATATTTAGAGGCATTGGAAAACAAATAGGAATAGCCTATAACCAATTGAACACATTTTGCGGGATCAATCAATGTTAGAGTTTACATAGCTGGCCAAAAACGGAATTCGCATTTTACCTTATGGATTGTGTAGGGTACAGTGCCTTTGAAAATGGGTTTCTAAACCATTGCTTTTTACTTCAATATGATTGGGCTACATCACTACATTACATGCTAAAGGTCTGTCAGATATTCAGTCTTTACAATTAATCCAATAAACCTCGATCTTCCAGAATCTGACTTTTTATCTGAACATAACCCAAAATCTAATGATGCTTAAGCCTGTTTTGTTATTTGTGTTTTGTTCATGTTTTTAATTGCTTCAAAACATTGTTGATAAATAAATGGCAATTACTCGAAAAGTTTATTGACATTGTTGTATATAAAAATTAAGATATCCGTAGCTTTTCGCGCATAAACTAAATCTGCAGTAGTCTGATGATTTGCTCCACATCCAACATTGTCAAAATGTTGCAGAAACCCCCGGCACGCGAATGCACGTTTGCAATCGTGAACACCCGCATAGAAATAAGATTTACCCATGCGAACGTAACCTGCGATTATTATGGTCACCAGTGATGGATTTTCAAAACGCAAATGAAAGAAATAAACTGTGATCATAAACCTGCACTCTTAGTTTAAAGTAAATGACGTCAGCAGCCAATGATTACCAATGAAGACAATTTTCAGAGATGCAAAGCAAGAAGAATCACTTGGCCTACCTATATGGACGGAGTTGATGTGGCCGCGTGAAATGCAAATAATCATCCTTTGGCAGAGTGCTTCCCAACACACCTTTTCTCCTCAAATGTCGTGGTAAATTCCATATAATGTTTTATCTTGAAGGCAGCGCCATGTTACAGCTATCTAACAAATAGTTGCCTAGTCTATTAAACAATTCCTGTAAAAGTTCTTCGGTGCAACTCGTCCTGGCTGTGTTGTTTGGTGCATTTGACAAATTAACCTTGAAACTTAAAAAAGATATAACACCAGGTAAGCCTATTGCTTATCATTCTTCTGAGAATTATGCGTTGAGTAGATAACTAAATAACATTTTGTATGACGAACACGCATGCTAAGGGAAGCTAAGCTCATACTAGCGCCTACCATAGACACATGCAGGGCGAGTGAACAAGCACAGATCCAAAACAAGAGATTGAGCGGAGGAAAACAGGAAACTGTGAATTGCGTTACACAAAAAAAGTTCATAGAGACGTACCGTCCCTCACCGTCACAAGACAACCAAATCCGTACACACTGCAAGCAAAGAATGGAAGCCACAGGACACATGCCACTACTGTGGGTCTACACATGACAGACTAAAATGCCCAGCATACGGAGCCATTTGCAAAGCATGTGGCAAGAAAAAACACTTTGCCAAGGTGTGCAAAAAAGCGCAACACAAACCTCAGGTGAACCTAATGCAAGGGGACAGCAAGCCAGATGATGACTCAACAGATATGTGGTACATCTCACATGTTAACTCAATACAGGACACGGCCCACAGGCTGTTTGTCAATCTGAGGCTGACGCCACAAATGAGCTAGAAAGTGACATATGACCCCAGTCACACAGTAAAATGTCAATTAGACAAG
This sequence comes from Esox masquinongy, assembly GCA_016801175.1. Lineage (NCBI taxonomy): Eukaryota > Metazoa > Chordata > Actinopteri > Esociformes > Esocidae > Esox > Esox masquinongy. The sequence continues at coordinate 6,316 of JACXGI010017816.1, forward strand.
TTCAACTGTTGATGTTACCCAGACCTATAACGCATCACACAGGACGGCAACCCGGCTCTTCGTCCCAGCAAATCCTCTCTCAAGCTATATGATGTATCACTGATAAAGCCAACTGGAGAACTCAAACTCAAAGCTGAACATGACGGACAGACGCACAAGCTCAGTTTCCAGGTCATGGAATCATCACAGGTCCCTCTATCGGCTGACGTGCCAGAAGCTGGAATTGCTCAAGTTGAACCACAGCATGGTTCATCATCTGGACTCTCCACAAACGCACACTAAAGCGCACACAGCATCTACGACAGAGGAGATACTGTCCAAATATGAAGATGTATTTGAGGGGCTTGGCTGCCTACCTGGTGAGCTACTCCTGAAGGTTGACACTGACATACGACCAGTACAACACCTAGCATGGCGGGTTCCTATTCCACTAAAGAAAAAAGTCACAGAAGCTACAGTCAATGGAAGAGCAAGGGATCATTGCCAAAGTCACTGAGCCCACGCAATGGATCAGCAACATGGTTGTTAACGAGAACGCAGGGAAACTGCGCAACTGCATCGACCTGAATGCGCTCAACAAAGCTCTGCTGAGATCTCACTACCAAATGCCTACTGTGGAGGAGATATTGCCAGACATAGAGAATGCCAAGGTATTTTCAGTTCTAGACGTGAAAGACAGATACTGGCAGGTGAAACTAGATGATGAGAGCAGCTATCTCACCACATTTTGGACACCTCTGGGAAGATACAGTGGTTAAGAATGCCATTTGCCATCAAGCCAGCAGCCGAAGAATACCAACGCAGGCAGCATGAAGTATTACAGGGACTAACTGGTGTGAGCGTGATATCTGACGACATCTTTCTTTATGGATATGGAGATACACTGGAAATGGCCATGGCTAACCACGACAGAAAACTTGCAGCCCTGTTGCAAAGGGCGAGAGAGGTCAACCTGAAATTAAACAAGAAGAAACTGAAGCTGAAGCAATCCAGCATGCCATACATGGGTAATCTTCTCACCACAGAGGGTCTACTGCCAGACCCTGAGAAGATAACAGCAGTGCAGAACATGCAGACACCTACTAATGTCAAAGCACTACTGGGGCTTCTAGTGTTTGTGAATTACTTGGCAAAATAACTTCCCCACCTATCTGACGTCTGTGAACCACTCAGGCGACTGACTGACAAAGACGCTCAATGGGCGTGGCTTCCACAACATGACAGCCCTTGACGCCGTAAAAGAATTATTCACTCATCACCCAGTGCTCAAGTACCACGACATGAAGGAGGAGGTGACACTTCAATGCGAAGTGGAATGACTTGCCATTGTCTTTGCATGTGACAAATTTGACCAATACATTCATGGGTGAGGGAGAGCATGACAGTGCACAGTGACCACAAACCACTGGAGGTGATCTTCAAAAAGTCCCTTCTCACAGCCCCCAAGACGCAACAGAGGATGCTACTGTGGCTCCAATACTATCAGCTGTAGGTACAATACAAACAGGGCAAACTGCTGCATGTAGCAGATTTTCTATCCAGAACCGTTACGACAACCAAATACGACCTGGGCCTGATTGCTGTTTAGCCGTCATGGCGTACCTCACACAGTCATCTCAGACAATGGCCCTGCCTTCTCTGGACTTGACTTTCAGACCTTCTCGAATGACTGGGTCTTCCGACGCGTCACATCATCACCATACCACAGCCAAAGCAATGGCAAGGCAGAGACCGCTGTTAAAATAACTAAAACACTATTGAAGAAGACAGCGCTGGAGAGGACCCATGGAAGGCAGTACCGGCATGGAGGAACACTCCAACAGAGGGACTTGACAGCTCCTGGTGCACGCGCACACCTGCCCTCCAAAGACCTGCTGCTTCAACCTCTGGTAGTGCTAAATGCGATCCAGAAGAAGAAAGAAAAAGAGTCTTGCTTCCAAACATCACTATAATGCACATACCCATGACATGCCAGTGATCATTCAAGGGGAGGCAGTCAAAGTCTTACTACACCCCAACATGCCAAACAGTGCATGGGCGCTTGGCATCTGCACTGACCAGAAGAGTATCAGATCGTATGAAGTGATGGTACATGGTTAGACATACCAGAGGAACAGGAAACACATTCGCCCTGTGAACGAAACGCTCAGGCCTTCGCCGCCTGGCAACCATGAAGGGGACCACGACTGGGGGGGATGTGTTCGGGCTGAAGTGGCTGACAATCCGGAGGGGTACGCTCCGGCACTGGCTGAAGACATGGTATAGGCTGCAGGCCCTGCACCTCAAGGTCTCCGGCGGACCAGAACCACGTACAACATCAAGCCACCAGAAAAATATACCAAAGATTTTGTGGCTTGATCGAATGGACAAGTATAGACAATACAAAAAAAGAGAAGAGAACATACATGACAATAAATAGTAATGGAGTGTTAGAAAAATAAGGTATGCTATCGGAGTTACTGTTCAGTGTTTAGTAAGTAGCAACCCGTGAGGTCCACCCTGTTACATTTAATATCTCTAAGAAATGTTTATTATCTGATTTAATGTTCCTTGTTCAGTAAGCAGCTACTGTAAGGACCAACTGTTTATGTGTAAAAGCTCTGAGAGAATAGCTCTTTCCTTTATGTGAAGGGAGATGTTACAAGAGTTGGCCTGTAGGTGGCACCACTTGAGTTAGAAATACTTACCCAAGCTGAGAGTACAGGAGGTCTGCAGAACAGAGTGGCCATCATACTATACTAGAGCTGTATATGTATAACTCAGAGTAAAAGCTGTATGTGCAAATTATCTGTCTGATCATTTCAACAAAGGTTCCAAAAAGGTTCTGTCAATCCCAAATGAACAAACTTGAAACAAAGGGTCTACTCCCACTCGGAGTCTGAACTTCGGTTTCCTCATACATACATCAAATTATATAACAACTACAGACGAATCAGGTCGTAGGTTGGTGTGCCCTCCACCTTCTTTGGAGTGCTTCCTCTTGTATCCTCCCAACCAGTAGGGAGCTGCTGCTGCTACTTCCTCAGGCCACCTGCAGGTGGCAACACCGGGCCAGAACATAGCAGCCTTCAGCCACCAGGCCCCTTAGGCCACTATAGGTTGGTATGAGGTACATCTGTTCAAAGGCAGGGTTTTGGTGACTCCTGTCTAGAGCACCTTGTTTCAGTAGTTTTGGTCTTTAAGTGTCTGGCAATTGTCAATGGTGTCTTGATGTTCTTTTTTGAAAGGAGAAGCTTCTTCCTTCCTGACCCCTCTTGTAGACCAATGCACTTAGACTTTGATTGCGGTTGTTAGGCTCAATTTGGAGGGACGACCTGTCCTATGTAAATTGCCAGTGATCTTTAATTTTCTTGATTTGTAGACGTGTCCGACAGTGGAATGATGTACTTCGAATTGCTTTTAATTATTGTGTGTGATTTTAATTATTTGTTAAATTGGGTTCCTTTTATCAATGAATTTGTTAGGAATTCACCTCAAATCTATGTGCCCAAAAATGTAAACAAAAAAAGACAACTTTCCAGGGGTGTACTTACTTTTTTACTTGACTATATCACCATAAGTCAATAAAAATAATACACTACATGGCCAAAAGTATGTGGACACAGTATTGAGTTGGCCACCCCTTTGCAGCTATAATAGCTGCCACACTTCTGGTTAGGCTTTCCACAAGATGTTGGAGTGTCGCTGTGGGAATTTGTGCCCATTTAGCCAAAAGAGCATTTGTAAGGTCAGGCACAATTGTTGGATGAGAAGGTCTGGCTTGTAATCGCCATTCCAATTCATCCCAAAGGTGTTCATTTGGGTTGAGGTCAGGGCTCTGTGCAGGCCACTTGAGTTCCTCCACACCAACCTCGTCGAACCATGTCTTAATGGACCCTGCGTGCTAAAACAGGAAAGGGCCTTCCCCAAAATGTTGCCACAAAGTTGGAAGCACCCAGTTGCCTAAAATGGCTTTGTATCCTGTAACATTAAGATTACCCTTCACTAGAACTAAGGGGCCTAGCACAAACCCTGAAACACAGTCCCAGACCATTATTCGTCCTCCACCAAACTTTAAAGGCACTATGAATATCAGTAGGTAGTGTTCTCCAGGCATCCCCTCACCCAGATTCGTGCATTAGCCTGCCAGATACTGTAGCATCATTCATCATTCCAGAGAACAAGTTTCCACTGCTCCAGAGTCCAGTGGTGGCATGCTTTACACCACTCCAGTCTGTGCGTGGCATTGCACATTTTGATATGAGGCTTGTGTAAAGCTGTTTGGCCATGGAAACTCATTTTGTGAAGCTCCTGACACAGTTCTTGTGATGATGTTCAGTACCGTGCATAGACCTTCCGAGGGGCATATGCTGAATCTAAAAAAGTGTCCGGAGTTGTCAGCTCACACAGATGGATGATATGTTGGAGTGAGTGACGCATGTAAAGAAAAAAGAAAATGGACGACGCATATCCGTCAGTGTGCGCAACGCACATCACCAAGGCGGACCGGCACATGTCAACATGTCAACTAATTCCCGTCAACCTTCTATTTCTTTTGCCCACAATCCACCAGGTGTTCTCTTGAATAACAACCACTCCCTGCCAAATCCAGATTTGTAAATCGAGCGTGAAGACAAAGTGGACTTGCTCTCATTTGGCATATCAGAATTTAAATCCCTTCTTCAATATGTTCTCCATTGTTGTTATATCCCAGCATACTAAGGTTATTGGAACTTATCTACACACACTATATTGTAAACATTAATCACATAAGCAGTACGCAGAATTTTTGACAAAAACATTATTTTTAAACAAAGAACACAAAAGATAATTTTACTTAGCACAACAATATGTCAAATGACTAAATTGAAAAGGACTACCATTTAAACATCTGTTGGCATATACAGCTATAACAGTCACTGTATACAATTTTATATGGAATTTTGAATGTAATTCCTTTTATTGATAGATTTTTTAAATGTAATATGTCCTATAAAATACTATTTTACATATTAACTATTACCAATATGATACCAATATTCAAATATGACTGTGGTGTTACAATAGTTCACACCATCCTCACTTTACCTCCGTGTTTTGGAACTGACACCTCAGCAAGTTCTTGAAGGTCTTTCTGAAGGTGACATTACACAGAGCATAACACACTGGGTTGACGGTGCTGTTGATATAACACAGCCAGTAGCCCATGGTCCACATGGTGCCTGGAATGCAGAAGTGACAGTAGGTGCCGATGATAGCCATGACACTGTACGGAGTCCAGGTAAGAATGAAGGCCAAAAGAACTGCAGAAATAGTCTTGGCCACTTTCCTCTCTCTCGCTGCTGTCTGTCTGCTTCCTTTTACTTGGGCCTTTCCAGGCACTGGGGAAAACGTTTTTCCAGGTGCACTAGTTTTTGTGGAGTGACTGAGCATGAAGCTTCGCTGGGAGGGCTTAGTTGTGGTGTGCTTTGCACTGATGATCCCCTGCTCAGGGCGGATACTGGTCTCCTCTTCAATGGTAATGGTTGAGTTGTTCCTACGCTCTACACATTTTGGAGTCAAGACACCGCTCCTCTTATGGAGGCTGCTGTGTTTTGGTTGTCCACTAGAGGGCCTTGCTTTCCTCTTCAGCTCTGCGGTGTAGTTGCTGCGGCTGGCAAAGGATATACGGGCATATAGGACAATCATAATGATCGCGGGCAGGTAGAACGCGGGGACCGTCGTTCCCAGTGTGACCGCGGGATTGGACAGGAGCTGGATGTAGCACTCCCCGTTAGGGACAATGCGTTTGCCCACCAGGGACTGCCAAAAGAGGATAGCCGGGGCCCAGAGGAACAGAGATAAAAGCCAGGCCGCCGCAATCATCAGTCCAGCCAGTCTGGTGGTCCGCCTAGCTGGGTAGGTCAAAGGTTGGGTCACACAGAAGTAGCGGTCGAAGCTGATGATCAGGAGGTTCATAACGGATGCGTTGCTGACTACGTAGTCCAAGGCCAACCACAGGTCACAGACAACCTCACCCAGAGGCCAGTAGCCCTTAACGATGTAGAGAGTGTAGAGGTTCATGGATAACAGACCGATGATGAGGTCAGCGCACGCCAGGCTGAACAGGAAGTAGTTGTTGACCGTTTGGAGGCGGCGGTTGACTTTGATTGACAGCATCACCAGAATATTGCCCAGGACGGTGATAAAGCTAAGAGAGCCAGTCACCGCGACAATAACGATGAGCTCAACTGTGGTGTACGGGCAGCTAGGTATTTCATACTTGACAGAGTTGTTGTTGTCATGGGAATGGACCCAGCTGACATTGTATTCCATTCCACATAAAGGAACTTTGTTGCCTGATGAAAAAAAATGAATACGTGCATTTAGAATAAATGGTTGTGAGCCACTAATTGCATCCATAATTGCATTAAAATATACCCTTTATCAAATGCTGAAATACATGAAAAATGATGCATGCTTTGCTAAAGGGGCATTGTTGGGCTCAATTCAATTAAACCTACATTGCAGTATCCTAATAACAATATTTGAAATGGTCAAATAATTTGCTTTATTAAAAACCTGTAACTACTACCAGGGTGACACAGGTATGCTTTTCATTTCTTATAACTGGGAGTATGTGGGCACAGAAAGAATATTGATAAGTCACTTAACAATGCTATACACGTACCATTGCTGTTTGAATAAACCCCAGCCTTCAATTCATATTCAATTGAATCAGGTAAAAAGTGATTGCTTGGAAAAATACAAACTAGTAGAGCGATACTGTCTGTATATGACAGGAATTCATGGATAAACTTACCAATAAAATGAGAAGGAAGTCTCTGAGTCTCTTGAGTGTAATTTGTGCCATCCATATTGTATCTATTGGTTGCGGATTTAAGCAAAAACAAACAGACCAAACATATTAAGCTGTGCACCATCCCAGCCTTGTTCCAATAAATATCTTCATAACCAACGAACAAGTGATTTACACATAGCATAGCATATCCTCTCTCTGAGGAGTCTGTGTCTCTGTGTGTCAGATGCCATGTGTTGTTCTGTCTCAATTAGGTCACACTGGCAATTCCTAGTGACGATGCAGACCTCACAGATCTCGAGAGACGATAATTGGAGGGGAGGGCCATCCTTAATTTAACATTGAATTACTACAGTAAAGTGCTAGTACAACTGTTTGATTGAATCATGATCTGCAGTGATAATTTTAACAGCACAAGAGGATATTCCACAACAGCCAGTGTATAAGATTGAAACTGTTTTGATATCCCACAACTCCTTAAACAACAAAAAGCATTTAGAAAATTCCCATAAAAAGTACATGGGTGTTTTATAAAAACAGCCTTCTAAATAACAGTTTATTGGGAAAGAAATCTGTTGAGACTACATGTACAGGTGCTGGTCATATAATTAGAATATCATCAAAAAGTTGATTTATTTCAGTAATTTCATTCAAAAAGTGAAACCTGTATAATGTATACATTCATTCCATAAAGACTGATATATTTCAAGTGTTTATTCCTTTTAATTTTGATGATTATAACTGACAACTAATGAAAACTCCAAATTCAGTATCTCAGAAAATTAGAATATTGTGAAAAGGTTCAATATTGAAGACACCTGGTGCCACACTCTAATCAGCTAATTAACTCAAAACACCTGCAAAGGCCTTTAAATGGTCTCTCAGTCTAGT
>JACXGI010017818.1:0-13981 GCA_016801175.1 Esox masquinongy
GTATATGACTGTTAACAGGAGTAGGGATGTATATGACTGTTAACAGGAGTAGGGATGTATATGACTGTTAACAGGAGTAGGGATGTATATGACTGTTAACAGGAGTAGGGGTGTATATGACTGTTTACAGGAGTAGGGATGTATATGACTGTTAGCAGGAGTAGGGTGGTGTATGACGATCAATACAATATGGATTTGAACACCGCTCAGCATCCAGGATCCAAACAACAGGTTTTATCATTTTAATTAACAGTTATCTTCCCGCGTTCCTAGAGACAGTATTCCCAGCCAATGCTGTATTAACTCAGCTCAATCAGAAATTACCTTAACATATTAATCAAGCTATAGGACTGAATCTGGGTCTAAAATAAAAACAAAACAGTGAAAGCATAAATTACCCAGAACGTGCTATCTCAGTCTGTGACTTAGAAAAACAACAACACTGACCCAAAGGGCAGACAAACACCTGAAAGGACAATCTGAGCATTCAGTCATGTTTGAACGGTGGCCAGATAAGATTGCTCCAAGTTATCAGCACCAGATACGTTCCCTGTGGAGCTGCGGAGAGTCACATCAGTGTGCTGAGAGGGAAAGACAATCAATGCTTAGAGGCCCCTGCCAAGACATGCAACTGACCACCAGCTGATCTGAAATGAAAGATCTATCCAAAAAGTGTCCTCTTAAACAAAACCAATAACTGGATTCATAAGATATTGGTCAAAGTCAGTATTTGTATTACACTTTAATTAAAATCAAAACACTGAAGTGTATACATCTATATTTTTATGTGCAATTAAAAAATATAAGTCTCTCTTTTTTAGTTTTGTTCTGTTGTTTCTTTTAATGATATCAGTTGATGTCAAATAAGATAAAACCTGTTTTTCATGGCCAAGGCGTTGTTCCCTAAATATATGCGCAAAAGCTATTATTTTAAAGAGGACATTACCACTTAAAAAAGAAACTTCAGTGGTAATAGGTTTGGGTACCTTTCTACTGGCTATTACATATGCACATATAGACCAGTATTTTCCACCTTTCCATATCAGAGCCCCTCAGCGAACATGTCCTCTCAGCTGCCCTTTCCTTTATGTCTCTTAAGTATTTCTCAGGCAGCCTTCCAGATGGGATTTTTTTTAAATGTCTTCTTTTGCAAATCCATCCACAGCCCTCCATGTTATGATAGCTATCTCTGTCTGAACAGTAAAGGTCATTGGTGGAGAGGTAAAGAAAGAGAAGGCTATGAGCATTTTTAAACTAACACCAACAAAAAAAATCAATATACAGTTTGGTAATGAGTGTTCCATACCAGAAAAATGGCCCCAGTTACAAGACCTCATTCTCGCTCATGTTATAGAGAGGGCGCCATACCAGAAAAATGCCCCCAGTTACAAGACCTCATTCTCGCTCATGTTATAGAGAGGGCGCCATACCAGAAAAATGGCCCCAGTTACAAGACCTCATTCTCGCTCATGTTATAGAGAGGGCGCCATACCAGAAAAATGCCCCCAGTTACAAGACCTCATTCTCGCTCATGTTATAGAGAGGGCGCCATATCAGAAAACTGCCCCCAGTTACAAGACCTCATTCTCGCTCATGTTATAGAGAGGGCGCCATACCAGAAAAATGCCCCCAGTTACAAGACCTCATTCTCGCTCATGTTATAGAGAGGGCGAGGATGGTTAGGCAAGAGAGATGTGTGGAAGTTTGATTGGCAGTATGTTATGGGGGAACAGTTTTATGAGCAACTTATAGCAAAACCTAGCATAGCATGCTAGTTGGTAGTTGTTAGCTGATTAAACCATCCCCGGTCAAAGGCATCAACCATTCCATATCTGAAAAAAGAAAAAAAAAAGTGACCCCCTCCATCAGGAACTTCATGGATTTCTCAATAATAATTTTGGTGTCAGCAGAAATGCCTGAGATTAGGAGTGTTACTAAGTCAGTTGATGAAGAATGGATGTAAAGCTTTTGAGAGAGTCAAGACAACATTTGCCATAAAAGTGAGAGTGGATTACCACTCTTATACCAGAGACATCATCTTTGATATCCACATGCTAATCTCATTATAAGTGTCAGTCAGGCAGACAAGACAATTCAGTTTTGCTGGATACCACTTCCTGCTCCTTTATCTTATTAGCCAGGTCCGTCTCTGTCTCTTCACAAATGAAAACACATGAGGGTTTTGAGGAACCGACAGGGGGAAAAAGGAGATCGGCTCTGTTAACTTTTGATCATTTCAACTCCTGACAACGGAAATTGTTTAAACGTGAATGTGTTTTCCTTGCAAATGTGTTCAATGTGACCATGCACTGTTTAATGCTGTAATGACCCGGGAGGCTTGTAGTCACTGCTCTGGGCTTTTTCTCTCAAGAAAAGTAGAAGTAAACATCTGTGTTCAATAAATATTCCCATTTCGACTTTATTATTTTGCAGTGTTGAATGTACAACTCTTTCAAGTGAAGAAATGTTTTGGGTCTTTGTTGTTGATTCTTAGGCCAGAAAGAAAATCACAAACTTAGAAATTCCAATTTAAATCCCCTGAAGTTCAACAAAAACTGTGTGGCATAATGTGCAAGTTAACACTTGTGTGCTAATAAATTAATCATTTAATTTTGACCAAAAAACTTTGGTTGAACTTAAAGAGGAACAATGCTTAATTGGCACTTCATTAGCAAAGCTTATCAACAGTAGTGCGTGTTGTATAAGGCAGTAAATCAGTAACTGACAATCTAATTAAACTCCACATAACAGCTCATTTTATCCCAAACAGGCTGAAGTAGAAGAACGTGAAAAATATCCCCAGGAATCATTCCTGAACTATTTGAAATAACAGGCTGATTGCATAAATATTACATTGACTTTTAGACTCAACACATAGTTTCACCAACTGAGAGGTTGGAAGTCTGTAACTTTCTGAGCAACTTCACAGCAGGAGAGGCAATTGCGCTTAGAGTTCCTTAACAGCTTCTGACTGTCACATCTAGTACAGTATCTACTTGATTCAGATTATCCCCGACCGTCTATCAATGGTGAAAGTCTAATCCTCCCGTTGTGACTACATTCAAAAGCCAGCGGACAGCCGACTGCTTAATCACACATAATCCTGCTGGTCACATCTCGGGTTGACACAGGGTGAACACATCACCCCAATTAGTTGTAGCCCCCGCTTTAAAACCACTTAGACCATGTGACCAAACTGTCAGGATTGAGATGGCACCCGGCCCTTGTGGTTGGCAGCCCTACGGAGTTCATGTACGGTGACACACACACAGTGATCCTGAAATCACAAACACCTACACACAATGTGCAAATACGGATAGTTGAATGGACTTTGTATGCAATTGTCAGTCAAGCAGACGGGGTACAAGACATACTGCTCTCAGCTGACGGCTAATAGGCTGACATGTATGGCACATTCCTCTGCGAACGGAGGGAGAGCTACCTCAGATTTAAAGCACCACTTACGTTACACCCTGCTGAAAACGCAGATATACCTTTGGAATTGTCCCCTTAAGAATAATGCACTCAGGTGTCTCTAATGCACTCAGGTGTACTTGCATTAACAAATAAGGTATGCAGGTAGTTATGTGAAGGCATTCAAAATGTTGTCATACCGTACCTGTCAATGTGATATTCAGATGTGTCTAGGTGCAGAATTTGATGGTTGACAGAAGGGCTTTAAGTGTTATCTTGGCTGGGGGCTCACCATTAAGCCCAGAACAATGTGGCTGGGGGCTCACCATTAAGCCCAGAACAATGTGGCTGGGGGCTCACCATTAAGCCCAGAACAATGTGGCTGGGGGTCAAGGATGAACTTGAATGACAGGCTGGCATGAATATAATTTCTTTTAGAGAAAACGATAAAGACGGGTCTTGCTCGTTGACCTCAAAACAGAATAATAATCTTTAGCGGCAGGGTCGTGCGCAGCAGCATATTTTCGTTCTTCATCTCCATAGTAAAGTGAAGAGGGGTCACCAACGGGAGAACAATGTCCAGAGCCCAGAGATTGATGGTTGGAATGGACGAGCCAGAAGGATCTCCTTCAAATCAAAGCACCCATTCACCGCTAATGAAAAAGAGTTAACGTAAATCACCTTACGGACTAATCTATTAGCGATAATGTATTCACGCAGACACGTTTAACCTTAGTTTTGCTATTCGTTATATTTCAGATTAACAAGGGATGGAACTTAAGTGAACTGTCTCCTGGGAATTATGTTGAGGGGCCTCATTGTCAATCACTGGATTGTTTCCATGGCTACCCCTTCATACGTTGAGGAATTAAATAACGCTTCCTATAACGAAGGATTGCTCGCCCGTTCATCGCTTCTCCTTGCCTTCCCAAGATGGTTAACTCTTCATTACCCAAATTAAAGGCATCCATCTCCTTTGGCTTCTGCCTTATCACTGTGACCTCTACCTGTCGTAACTTTCATGTACACCGCTTAAGTGATGGATGAAGCCCCGAACGCCACTGTCAAAATTATCAAGAGACTGTCCAAGCCACTCCAATTCATATCTATATCCAGGGGCCACGCCACCAACTGTGATCTAACAATGGAGTCGCCTGCGCTAATTTGCTCCCGCAGAAATTAGAAACTACCTTTTAATTGTATGCCTGTAAGTATTAGAAGAGATCACAGGGGTCACCCTGTAAGCTTTTAACGTGGCTCAGGGAGAGCGAATCATTAGTATTCCAACATGACATTTTTTCGGGGCTCCTCCGAGGCTCCAGTAGACGTCAGAAAGTGGATGAAGTCCTGGGAATAGGGTCCATATAGAATCGAGCAGGAGAAGAGAAACTGCGGTGAGAAGAGAAACATGAGGTTGAAACGCAGGAGATTTTAACGCTGTCGTGAAGGACAAACTGTCCTGATGTTGTCTGCTGTATTCAGGGGACACACCTCAGTTTGTCAGTCGCACAGTCTCCGTTGTTACCAATGCAGATTCCACAGCCATAATGGTCCCTGAAAAGACACCTACTGTATGCTCTGTCTTTCAGGGGCCTGTTTCATCTAACTTTACATTACAGGGATGGTAATGTTGCCAATAGTTGGTGATGTTTGTTAACAATAGCGAGCAGCGAAAATCGAGGGTACACAACCCTTGCCCTATGAGAACTGGTTTACTGTTGGTTTACTGTTCTACCTGATTATTAGTTTCACACACCTGGTGTCCTAGGTCAATTTCAGTCCCTGATCGGGCATCCACAGTGCTACTGGTGTCCAGGTCTTCCGATGAATATGTGGGGTATAGATGGTTCCACCATTACCTCCAGTACATCAGACATCTGAGAAATGCATCGGGGTTGAATACCAACAGTTGGATTGTGATAGAACAATGACATCATCTCTGAAGTTTCATGTCTTTATGGACGTTTAGCAGTGACGATGCATTATGTAGAGGAAGCAACTCATGAATATCATAAATTACACCCATTGTTTATTTACTGTTGGTCCTCAATCGAATCAGTACTTCCTTGCAAATGATCAACTTAGCAAATGTTACTCATGTTTAGGGTTGCCTGTTTTTGAGGGACCCTTGTTGACAGACAAACACAACTCTTTCTCAGTTGGTAACTTTAGTTTTGTCTGAATTTGCATCACCTTCAGACAAATGTAAATATTCCAGCTCATGCCAGCCGGCATCCATAATGCATGATAGAAGTGGTCCAGAGCCTGTTTGACCTCCTGTTCCCCTGTTCCCCTCCAAGACAGATGTAGAGAGCACTTCAGCACGCCTCTCATCCTAAAAAACAGAGTTATGGCTTCCTGGTCTAGTCATGCTAGAGGCTGAGACGTCCCCAGGAGTCAGGAGAAGCAGACAGGTACCTACGCAGGGGCTCCCGAGCCCCCCACCCCCCTCACCGAGTTCCACCTTGTACCTGTCAAGGGGTCGGGAGGTCAGAGGAGGTTTCAGAGCAAGGAGTGGGTGCGTGACCCTGGTGACAGGTTCCGGAGTGTGGTTGTGGGGTGATTGTGTGTGTGTCCATATGTGTGTGTGTGTTCTGGCCTCCACACACACTGAGTCCAGTCGGGTATTGTAGACGAGGCATCCAGAACAACACATCAGCACAAAACTTCGGACCCAGAAACAAGGGCAGACAGATGGGAAGTGAGCTCTTCCTGTCCACCTGCCATGCAGACCAGGAGTTAACCCAAGGAGGTGACCAGCTTTTACAGTGCAGCTTATACTTCTAATCAAAGACATAACACAACTTCATTGTTGCTTGATGGATGAATACGGCTGGCTGGTTTTTTTTGGTCTGAGCCAGAGGCTTGCAGCAGTGGAACAATGTCCGATCAGAGGAGCGTGGTGAGAGAGTGACAGCTCTGGTGTAGCTGCGATAATCACCCGGCCTAACCAGAGATTGGGATCAATACCTCCACAGTTCTGGATTAAAATGTTAAATTAGCCATATTAAGGCCGCACGGCAATTTGCATAAAAAGAGAGATTGCAAGAGAGAAGGAACACGACCAATAACTTTCCTTTTCACGATGCAGGATCTCTGACCATCATAAACGTCACCGGGACACTGATTAGGGCTGTCTTTAGCTGTAGGTCCTGTAGCCCTGCTGGGGAACTGCAGTGATTTAGAGTTTTTTTACTATGACAACTGAAAGGGAAGCTGGGCCAGTCGCGGCACGGGGAGTGTGAGTCAGTCATCTGTCAGGCTATCCTTGGTAACCTGCTATTGTTAACAGCAGCTCTTGGGGAGGATGAAAGGTGGACTGGAGTATGCCCACTGATCATCACCTCACGGCTGATTAGTGAAACTTGACAGGGGCTGACATCGGCTTTTAGATTGAGAATCGTTGCTATTAAATAGGACGATGAGGCTAAGGTGTTGCTGTGTTTGTTTCTGGCTACTTAGCAATTTCTGTTGCTTTGGCTGGGAAGAAACAAGACGCATGACTTACAACCATGACAGAGTGCCTTTGACTACCGAAACATATCTCTGCTGTGGCCTGATAGGTGAAAAAATAAACAGTAAAGATAACAAGCAAGGGGAAGCTAAGAATTTTTCTAAATGCTAACACAGAAAGGAAGTTAGTAATTATAACAACGGTCAGACCTGTGACCTCTCCTTGGTATTTCCCCCACATTTTTTAACAAGGAACGAGATTAGTCACCCAGAGAAAATGTAGTACATCCCTCAATGGTGTAAAATGGAGAAGAGCGAGGAGGGGAGAGGAAAGAGGAAGACAGAAGAGGAGAAGAGGAGAGAAGAGGAGAGGACAGAAAAAAAGGAGAAGAGAAGAATGGGGAATGCAGAAAAAGGGAGGTGGAAAGACCTGGGTCACTCAGAAGTGCTGGCTGTGCGTAGGCTAAGCCAGAGAAGGCTAAGCCAGAGAAGCAGAGCCCCAGGCGGGCAGACATTGGGGAGGTGGGGTGGGCGCTGGGGGTGGGGGGAGGTGGGGTTGGCGACGGCCCCCTATCTCTAATTCTCAGCTGCACTTGTAAGATATGCACAATGTATGAAATGCGTTGGCAGGGATCCACGTCCTTCAACTCCCTGCGTACCCCTTCAGTTCTACCCTGGCCAGCTGTTTCTGTGTAAGCTCACTGGGCATCAAAACAACACGTGAACCAGTCGTGATACAGACACTCCTCGTCAAAACATGTGAACAGCCCGTAACATGGCTGCTGACTATCCCCAGGGGGAGATGTGTGTGTTTCTGGTGCACATGTGCACACATATACTGTGAGTGTGTGTGTGTGTGTGTGTGTACCTGTACTTGCACATGCCTAAGCACAGACGCCATGGCGACGGCTCTGTCAAACAAGCGGCTAACGTGTTAGTGAGCCACCCGGTCTCTCTGTGACCGCAGCACACAATTAGCTCTTTCACTTGCAGCGGGAACACGGAGCGAACCACCATCAGACATCTAGACTTTTTCTGTGTATCAACAGGGAGCTCATGGTCTGAACAAACCTAAACACTCCACCAGAAAAAGAATGGACATGAGGGCCCTGTTAGATTACTCAGGATACATCCGTAGGTCCACAATTTCTTTGAGTAATCGCTAATCTGACGTAATAATTGGTTAACGAATTGCAGTGGAAGTCTTGCTCAGACTTAGAGATATAAACGGTACCAAAAATGGCCATAGGCTGAAGGTTTAACATGATTTCTGAGAATTGTGAAGAAGGATATTGGATGTACATTAACTTTTTAACCATGGGAACGACAGACAGGAAGTGTAGAATACTGAGTTTGGTTGTCTTGGAACAGAGTAGGTTCAGTGATACTGGAGCAATTGGAAAAGCATCAGATAGTGGAGGCCTGCTTGTTTTTTCAGTCTGCACAGGTGTTTTCAATGAAAAAGCCCATTGTATAGTACAGTGTAAAAGTAAAGAGAAAAAGGAAAGAAAAATAAGAACAGTGAAAAAGGAGAAAAATGTCACAGCTGAGACCGATGAAGTTTTAAATGAATTATTTAATGCTTTGGTAGTTCTGAATAGAAAATGACAGAAATGTTGTATTGATATTTTAGTTGGAAGAAAAACTATTGTGAGGTTGAATATCCCTGTTATAATTAATTAACCATACAATATATTATTTGAGAAATGTTGTTGTCTTCTACATTTTAAATCAAAGTTACATGTAGATGTGAATTTAATAATAGAACTTGGATAGGGCACGTGGATAAAGCCATATTGTGACTCTTTTGTCACTGTCTAAAGACTGCCCTTTTCTTTGAGTTACACAACTACCTACACTTCTACAATTCTTTCAAGTAGAAGTATTCTCAATGGTGTGAACCAAACGCGAGTAGAAACCAAAAGGAAAATCCTACTTCCCTGCCCCCACACAGGAGAGAACTGAGCTGACAGCTAAGGGTGGGTTTCAGTATTCCATCCAGCCTGGCGGCAGAGTGAGGTTCTGGTGGTGTGACCCGGTTCCTTGGTGCGCCAGCAGCAGACAGGATGACAGGTACTAGCTGGGGATGCACCCAAGGTAATGAAATGTACTGCAAACCAAAACGACTTTACATAGTGGCTCTAAATCATATCACATCTGAAACATTCCTTGTTTATTCTGCCCATGTGTCTTCCTGAGCTACGACTGGGTTGCTGTTGTTTTTTATTTGTCAATCCAAGAATAGATTTAAATGGGTTTCAAAATGCATCTGAGTAGCCACAGCGTGTTTGTGCGTCATTATGTACAGTAGATTAGTATACACACGTGATGTCTCCTTGGCCCTGACCCCAGAACTAGGCTGGGAAATGTACATCACCCAGACAGTGATGTTAGGTCCCTGGCCACAGAGTTTGGCTTCGGAAATCTGCATTATTTACTGTACGGAAATGTTATGTGCATGTCATAAAATCAATACGCTGCTATAGTTAAACAGTGATAGGTCAAAAAATGAGAACCCTGTTGCATTCCGGTATCTGGACATAACAAAATTAATATTTGATCGGCCACTTCTACTTGAAAGTCATGAATGCCCAGATATTCTGAAAGCCTTGAAAGGTCTTTTTGAATAACTCTTTGTGAGGGATGGAAGTTATGCCTGTGTATTCTATTTCTATGCTTCTAGGAAACCATTACCTTAAAGAGCAGAGTGTTATTACTGTCACCAATGATAAATAACCAGAACAATTATTCAAGACGTAAACCTTGACGTTTGAGGCCCTGTTCTCTAAATACTGCACTGAAAAACAACCTGCTCCTCATACGTCACAATGAAAATGATGTTCAATTGAGATTCATGTGTAGCATTTAGGCCTACAATTAAAGCAGGATAACTGAATACACCAGCGTTTTTGGCAAACTGTGCCTTGTGCGGACATGATGATCAAGAGGCCAGCTGCATGCTGGGTCATACAGGCCCACGACTCTCACTTTCACTGGCCTGGACCGAAAACATCATAAATCTTGAAAGTATTTTCTCTCCCATTGTTGACTTTCAATTTCCCAGATGTTCTAAACATGTGGAGGTTTTATTTGGTAGTTAACAGCCGTCACACTTGAACTGTTTTTCCCTTAGAAACAATTAATAAACTACAAACAGTCTAATGTCTTCTCAACGGTGCATTTGTTTCATACCATTTCCACGCTGAGAAGAAAGGCAGACGGACTTCCATTCACAGGGAGTTTATTTAACTTTTACAACTCTACACTCTGTCGGAACCTCTCAGCCTCTCGATCATAACGCTTAAACTTGTGTCCTTCACTGCTGTTGTTTGCTACAGAACATGGACACCTAATCCAATGCATAACAATAGGTCGTTTCAAGTGGAAACTTGTCCAAACACGATAAGAGTAAATATAGCTCATAGCCGTCTGACGGGCCAAGGGTGAAAACATGTCTGGTTCAGTATTCCATGAATGGATCCATTGAGAACAGGAATTCACGAAACCTACTTCCAATTATAAATGTGTGATTAGATCACAACTTTGCAGACTACTTCAATATTCAGGGTTCACATGAACTTATTTGACAAGTACAAATATCGCTGTTTTACCAATTATATTACTTGACCAGACACCTTAAGTCCTGCATATCTATTAATTGCAAATGACAGGCAAACAAATATTCCAAAACGCATTGTCCTTGTTGTATTATATATTACGATATTAAACCAATATCATATTATGATTTATCTGCTGTAATTGACAATGGAGAGTGATAAGGTGGTATATAACATTATTATAAATATTGCCTTGATTCGTAAGGCTCAGAAACATTGATAAGATTGTTGACTGTTTGCTCGTCATGAGTACTTAAAGACAATTGAATATGCAGGTCAATGTATTTCCCATTCAGACCACAATGTTACTTCGTAGTTAGCTAATGTTAGCAAAGTAGTATGTAGATGTGCTAATCTTGCTATTGTTATAGCAAGGCCTTGTTGATTCTAGCCAGCTGGGCCAACCTGGATGTCTAGCTAGCAATATGTTGAAGAAGCAGTTCAGTAAATCATTGTCCCGTACTGCCAGTGCCAGCTAGTAGCCAAATTTGCTACCGCCCAGCACATTTTCACTTTAGCACAACATCGGTAGCTAGGGCACTGCGCCAACTGTCGGTACCACAGGCAGAAGGATTATCCAAATGTGAAATATGTATTTAAAGAGACAACCGCTTATTTTAATAAGTGATTAATTTCTGATATCTTACCATATATAGATACATGGGAAGATTTCAGAAAGAATATGCATATATATGCATTTGTTTTTCATAAGTCCAGTGATACTAGCTAGAGACCAGACAGCTAGCTTGCATAAATCGTAGCATGTTGTCTGTGCACCCAGCAAGCTAGCATGCCTGCAGTCGATATAGTCGAGGTACATCTAGAGAGGCCCCGGGCCCCCCCACTCTTCGTCTGTCTCTCTGTGATTAGTTTGGCCATATAAAAGGGACGTAAAATGAAACGCCACAAACCAATCCCCACGAGACTCCCTGCTCCTCTCCAGAAACATATACATTCTGGACAGGCAGTGCACTTTCAATTACCGGAGCGCCTCAGACGTCACTCCTGGCTTAGCCAGTCCGCTCGTTAGGACCCTTAGGTTAGGCAATCACACTCTTTTCCCTTTTAAATACATTACTTTGACAAGTGCCCTATCGCCCTAGGAAATCAATTTGGGGTGCACTCTTCTCCTTGCGTCGATCCATTTAAATCCATTCACATGGTTTTTTACTGTACCTGGTTTTGAGAAATGTTAATGACATTTTACCTACTGGCGGCCTTAATGTTTAATCTTTTAAGATTTAACAGTGTGAATGCTACCATACTGTACAGCAGGTGTGAGTTTTCTGCCCACAATCTTTACTCAACACCGTTTTTCTGGATTGTGTAGTATGGGCTTCAACAGTTCCTCTGTGATTTTGGCATAGTTCACTCAATTCCCAATGTTCAACAGAGACCAAACATCTACATACTATAGTCTACTGCGTAAGAAGCCATCTGATTCAACTGATGGGATGGTAAAAACAACGATGCTCATCAGAAAACCACCTCTCATGCTGCGTGAATCGCATGCACGCCGGCTGTGTTAATTGGTCACAGACCTGCGAGGTCAAAACAGTTTGATTAAGAACAAGGTATAGTCCCTATTCCTTACTTCTCTGTCCTCTTTTCTCTCATTCCCTTCAGTCTGGAGATTGCTCTTTCTCTTCCCTTCCTCCCCCCACTTTAATCTCTCTCCCTTTCCCTCCCACTCATTACATCCTCTCGACCGCCCTCAATCCTTGTCCTCCCTCCCTCTCCCAGTCCTTTCTCTCCCTCCCAGTCCTCTCTCCCAGTCCTACCTCCCTCTCTCTCTGTCCCCTTTCTCTTTCCCTCCCTCCTTCTCGCCTTGTCCTCTCGCTGGCCTCGGCCTGGGGGCCCTCTGCTTGTTGAAAGGTAACAGAATCTACCGAAATGACCTGCTGAAAAACGTGGAGTTGATTCACTGTCGTCCTATCAGAGAGAAGCAGCACAGAGGAGATGCCTGTTTCCTTCCCATGCTGAAGGTGTCCATTACTGACTATGGAGCCGGTGGAAATGGGCAGAAAGGCAGTGAGCCAGAGAGGCCTGTGTCATAAAGGAAAAGACAGAGAAGCGATGAGATGTGTTCAACATTCAAACATTTCTAGACATTCAGAAGACAGAGTTACCAAGAACTGAGGCACCTGTTCCTTCACTTGAACATGTGAAACATATGGCTTTGCTGGAGAGAAGTGGTTCTCTGCCAAAATATTTTTTGCTTTTAACACCTCTCTGTGAAATCAAAGGCTTGGCGCTCCTCAGTTGAGTAACTTGGTTACCCTCCGTTTCCCTGCCAAGGCGTGAGATGTGAGTCTGAATTCAGGCAGAAACAGAAATGCGAATGGGCAAAATACCTGCAGCAAGTTTCTCACCGCAAACATCATTCATCAAAGGATTTGGCACTGCGGTGGAGTAACCACAGCGTTTGACCAAAAACAAAGGTATGCATAATCCTCTTTCATCTACACCATCAAACAAAAGGACGATCTGTCCAAGTCGCCCAGCGAGAGACATAAAAGAATGACGCGGTAGCAGTACATGTCTGTACGAACATTTGTCATTGTTCGTATTGTTCTTAGAACAGGACTTCAAGTCCAAACAGACAGGTTCCCTGTGGAGAGCTGCTGGGAAGGGTCCGGTGGAGATCCCTGTTGTTCTACTGTAGAGACTATGCTGACTGTTGACCCCCCCCCCCACTCTCTCTCCTTTCACACTCTTACTAGGCAAACTAGCACTCATCCGTTCCTCTGAAAAAAGACTTTTGTACTCATACCTCTCTTTTCTCTCACTCTCCATTTCTCTCTCTCCATTTCTCTCTCTCCATTTCTCTCTCCATGCAACGGCTTTGAGTGCTTCCAGCTGCCGACATTGAATACTGCCTCCCACACACACTTGGTGAAAAATACGTATGAACACAAACGACTGCCTGCATGCACAAACACAGACACACACAGACACCCACACACACACACACACACACACACACACACACATGGGGCAGGCACAAAGACACAGTAGGTATATACACACATTCCTCAGTAAAATGCCAGTTGTTCTCTTCTGCCTCTATGTGTCGCAGCCTTCACCTCCCCTCCCTTCAACTCCACTCCCTCCGTTCACCTCCCCTCCCTTTACCTCACCTCACTTCATCTAACCTTTGCTCCTTTCACCTCCACTCCCTTCAACTCCACTCCCACCTTTCACCTCCCCTCCTTTCACCTCCCATCCCTTTAACTCCACTCCCTCCTCTCCCTTCACCTCCCCTCCCTTCACCTCCGCTCCCTTCACCTCCCCTCCCTTCACCTCCCCTCCCTTCACCTCCTCTCCCTTCACCTCTCCTCCCCTGCCCTTCTCTCCCAAACCCCCATGACAGACCAGCCCTCCCATCGTATCTCCCCTCTCTCCTCTTCTAGACTGGAAGGATGTTGGTAATGATTTATAAAGCATGTCCAATTGGTTGTGTTTGTCAGAGCTCAGCATCCATTTCTTTCCACCAC
>JACXGI010017819.1:0-14022 GCA_016801175.1 Esox masquinongy
CCCCCCCCCCGAACTGAATATCAAACCATCAGTGCAATACCCCCCCCATTATTGAGACCATTATTCAGCATTTCACAGGCCTCTCTGAGGAGGATAAGCTACCCATCCTTTTGTGGGCGGAAACAGAGAATTGTGGATTGGCAGCACGCTACATCGAAACGACGGAAAGTATTTTTGTTCACTCCTCTTAATTATTTTTCTAATTGTCATGTTGACAGTTATTATTGTTCTAATCGTTACTTAAATTGCGTTTTACGGTGTACAATAACAATTATTTCCAGTGTGCTTTCAAGTTCGCTTTGGCAATATGTACATTGTTACATCATGCCAATAAAGCAATCTACATTAAATTAAAACAGAGAGAGGAATGAGGAGAGAGAGAAAGAGTCATGGGGGGGGGGTACCGAGTCAAGGGAGTAGATACAACATATCCAGACAGACATGAAGGAGCTGGACAGAACAGGAAATCGGTGGAAGAAACAGATCCTAATGGGGGAACTCTGACTGACACGTCTAAACCAAAAGGAGGCAAGTCAGCTGAGAGAAAAGGCTTGGAGATAAAAAGAGGTAAAGAGGGAGAAAGACCGAGACTAGGCAAGGTCAAAGAAAACGGACCATAATGAGGAATGGCCGGACCAAAAACAAATTGTACCTATAGATGAATTAGTAAAAATATGAAACCTCTCCTTGGCATATTCCTAGCTCACGCATCCTAAAAACGAAGAAGAAACAAAACAGTTGTTTTAACAACATGGCATCCCAACGCCATTTGAGGAAGACACGCAAGAATGGGAAACAAAATTATTGATTCCTGTACGACTGCAAATCCTGAAGGAAAATGTTTCAATTTATCCAACCGAAAATGACAAAGAATGGATAATCAGGTTCTGCACTTTCCATATGGGAGAGAAGAACTGGCTATCCAAAATGGTGACCCATCATAGCCACTCAAATCCCTGCAGCCCAAAAGGACACGTGTTTCTGAGGAAATGTAAAACAAAATTATAAAATGTGAGTTTAAAGTGTTTAGCGTAAGCTGCTTCCTTGAAATCTGGAACCGAAGTGTAGTTATACAAACAACAACAAATTTGAAAACTATCATTGTGTGTGTGTCAACAGCAACCCAGGGGAAACACTCAACGCTGTCACGACCAAAGAGACTGACAAAATACGGAGGAAGACTCCTGATCACAGCCTTCCCATAGAGAGCAGAGGTCTAGGGTAGATTTGGCGGCCCAAAGAGGACAGGCTGTGATCAGTGCCCTCGTAGACAGTTTCAGACAAGGCTGTTTTCTCCTACCCTTTTAGAACTATGGAGGTCTACTGGGAAACGTGCTTCCCAAAAGACAAGGATTAGCTGTAAAAAACGTAGCTTCCAGTCACATCATTAGGGAATTGACCAACCAGCATTACAATCTGTCTTTCGCACTAGTGAATTGGAGGGCTCATTCATTTCTTACTGTGTCGTCCTGTTAACTGTTAGTAACCACTGAGTGTTACCGTTGTTTCTAATATTATCTATCTGTCTCACCACAGAATTAATAAGTGGCTATATGAGTCTATATATTTGACCATGTATGTGGTCCAGAAATGTTCATGCCTTTAGAATTACATTTAACAGAATTGAGAATTGAACACAGAACATGTCAAACATTACACTGAATAGAGCTGATTCACTGTGAAACAGACAGATGGACAGAGTGGGAGAGTACAAGACACAGCAACAAAGAGAATAAACAGAGAAAGACAATGAACTAAGAGAAAAGTGAGAGAAAACAGAGATAGGCAGAAATATTGAGAGAGAGAGAGTCAGTGGGGAGAGGGGTCAGAAGATAAAAGGAAAGTTTGCAGAGAAAGAAAGAAAGAACGAAAGAAAGAAAAAAGAAAGAAAGAGTGCACATGACAGAAGTGGTGACAGAGGGAGAGGAGTGGTATAAGGAGGACAGAGGAGTGGTGGAGGGAGGAGTGAGGATCGGTGGAGGGAGGAGGGAGGAGTGGTAGAAGGAGGAGAGAGGAGTGGTGGAGGGAGGTGAGAGGTAGAAGAAGTGTCAGAGGGAGGAGGAAGACTGATCTTAGCGACATGAACATTTATGCTAGCCGAAGTGCCTTGGCAGCAGGGAAGGGCTGTTGTGAGAACAGAACACTGTCGTTGACTCTAACATGAGGCACAAGACAGGTGGGCAAGGGGATGAGAGACTGAGAGAGGGATTAAGAGGAGGTGGGGGGAGTGGCCCATTTAGAATTTGGGTAAAGGGGAAGTTGAAAGAGGAAGACCTCCTGGAAAGAAGGATGACAACAGACTGAGGGATACGACTGAGGGGAAGTTAGGGATGGAAAAAAAATCCATGAAAAGACACAAACAGATGCCGAGGAAAGTGAGTTTTATTGAATAGAAAAAGTAGAAGGGGAAGGAGAGAGGAAGCAGGTGAGGAAGTGAAGAGAGAAAGAAAACAAATAAGGTGGAAACTAAGCTGCACTTCCAAACCTCCTATGAAAGTATTACAGTACAGAATTTAACTCATACAGACCAACAATGAACAGCAATGTGAAATCACAGCAAAACTACTTGCCATGGCAGACCCATTGACCACGGCAGACCCATTCGCCACGGCAGACCCATTCGCCACGGCAGACCCATTCGCCACGGCAGACCCAAATCATTTTAAGAAATCATTTTAACCTATTGCCTTCAGCCTTAACATCATTACCTAGAAATACTGAGGGGACAGGATTCCGTTGTGTGTGCAAAAAGCATTGCTCAAACAGAGTCCATGTCTGACGAGTTAGGCGCAAACCACAGAATTCGGTTCCACCCTATCGACGATGCGTTGCTCTATAGGAAAAAGGCTATAAACTGTTGCGAGAGAATACATTTGCTGAAACATTAGACATTGTACCTTACAGAATGTAATCACCCGCTCTTTGGATGAACGCTTTTTGTGACCAGTCCTCATTAGGCTGCCAACCTGCGGTGGAAGAGGGCCGGCTTCCTTGCAATGATCTGTGACTGAATAAATTCCTCGATATCTGGATTCCTCTCATCCTGTGATTATTTCCACAGCACTGTGCCTGGCCTGTGAGATAACATTCAAAACGCCTTAATACATTTTGAAACTTGGGTGTAATGTCTACTTAAAATTATGGATTTGTTTTATTTTGTATTCACTTTCGTTAGCTATTATAGCTTTTCGATTATTCTTCGTGCTTTAGCGAATGTTTCCTGTTCCAAAAAAAGTCCCGAACAACTGGGGACAAAAACGGGAGAGGGAATGGAATGGGAGAGAGGCAGAGAGAATGCTGATGAAAGTGACCAGCTAGTTGGATTAGTTTTAGCAGGAAAGATTATCCTGCTCCATCCTCCTTCTCTCACTCAGTCTTGCTCACCCACTCCTTCTCTTCTCCCTTCTGATCCTCATCAATCCCTTCCTGCGATGAACGGGAGGTCCATTTCATGACTTTCCCTACCCTCTGCACACACTGCTAAGTCACACCAGATCGTGACTATGACTCACGCTCTGGCAGGTTGCACACAGACAAGCTACTTCAGAGGGTTGATAATGCATGAAGAGACGGAGAGGGAAGGAGAGAGAGAGAGAGAATGAGAGAAATGGAGGCTAAGAGAGGCAGAGAAAGAGTGATGAAAAGATGGAGACAGAAAACCACAGTAGAACAGAGCAATAGACACTGGTGAACGAGAGAATCTGAGGCGGGAGGCAGGAAGGGGGGCGGGTACTGTAGTTCTACCGCCCGTGACTCGGTAGAACTGGACCGCCCGTGACTCGGTAGAACTGGACCGCCCGTGACTCGGTAGAACTGGACCGCCCGTGACTCGGTAGAACTACAGTATACCACCCGTGACTCGGTAGAACTGGACCGCCCGTGACTCGGTAGAACTACAGTATACCACCCGTGACTCGGTAGAACTGGACCACCCGTGACTCGGTAGAACTGGACCGCCCGTGACTCGATACAGCCGTTAAATTTTGCCTTTGTTGTACACAGATTCAAGGGGACAGGTTTAGGGTTGGGTTAGGGAGAAAGCATGTTTGAATGAGGAAGAGAGAGAGACACTGTCTTCCCTGAATCCTCTACTCCACTTTGTCCTCCCCTCTCTTCTTACACAGAACATAAGCCTTATGACAACAGTGGCTAGCCACGCTGCTGAAATGTTAATGCCCCTTTACAGAAGGCTATAAATAGACCAGGAGGCTTCCTAAAGTGGCTCCCCTCCTTCCCTCCCTCCATACATTCCCGGACAGACGTGTGTGTGTGTGTGTGTGTGTGTGTGTGTGTGTGTGTGTGTGTGTGTGTGTGTGTGTGTGAGATTTTCCTTGTTTTACTATACTTGGAAGAACCAAACATCTCCACAAGGATAGCAAAACAAATGTTGACCTTGTAGGGACATTGCTGGTACCTACTAAGAAAAAGGCAATTTTACGATAAACGTTATAATTGCAGTCAGAGGTTTGGTTCAGGGTTCAGGGATGAAGGTTTGTGTGGGGATCATTTTACTACAGTGAAATGTGAAGTTGATTTGTGTGTGCGTGCGCATAAGCGTGTTTGTACAGCATTGTTGTGTGTGTGCCCAAGGGTTAGTGTGTGTCCACACGCACAGCAGGGCACTAAATCTATTGAAGGCAGTGGCTGGCTGTCAAACCCTAAGCGGCTGCCTCTTCCAGACCGTCTTCTCCATCTCTACTGACTGAGCTAGAGGCTCTGCGTTTGTGTGTGTGTGTGTGTGTGTGTGTGTGTGTGTGTGTGTGTGTGTGTTTTCTACATTGTCCAGGCGACTGAGGGAATCTGACACTGAACTGAAATGTTGGCCAAATAGACGGGTTCCAAAATAAACCCAGCATGTCTATGCATTACACTGTAGAAGGATGTAACTGGATGCCTGTTGAAATATCTATGATGCAAGGTTTTTTTTTTTTTTTAATGGCTTTCACTGTTTCTGCTTGTGGGTCTCACTGGAGGCTCCTGCTTATCTTGCCGGACTCAGCAAGACCAAAGAGACTCCATGGTGTTTTGTAGTCTCCGCTGTGTTGTTTGAGGGGGAGCGTGTAGAAATTAATAAAGATCGGGGTATTTGGGCTCAGACGGGGGACGGGGGACGGGAGGGAGACGGGGGGTTCGAAAACACTTTACTGCGGGGGGGACGGGGACGCCAATGAAAATGTGCTAATCACAGAATTAATGAACGGAACGAGTTCAGATCAAGAGAGATCATGACGGTTTGACCGAATGGACACAGATGCTGTAGCCCTCCACATTCTCGACATGTAGTGGGGTTAAAGCCTCACTTTAAGACGGGTTCTTACGAGTCACTGATCCACACACCGTATTCTGTAATGGCACTGTTGAATTGAGTTTTTCGATTATAATTTTTTTTTTTTTAGAAAATTAATTACATAGCTGAAATGTCTCACGTCAAAAAGCATTCAACCCCTCAGGGATTTCTGCATGAGGCTAACGGCGATTTTAAAATAGCTACATATGGATCATCAACATTGTAGTTCCTCCACAATGCTAACCTAAAGGACATGGTTGAATGAAGTAGGCACACAGAAAACAATTTAATCCAAAAGTGAATGGGTAATTAAAGTGAAAAAAAGTCCACGTTTTTGACTGGCACCGTACAGTTATTACGAATATGGAGTTAAGTGGCGTTTGACTGATGATCCCTAGGAAGCAGAAACGTGATTTTTATTGTGATAATGACAACGTCATTTCATAAGCGCGCGCACGCACGCACACACACACAAATCACGAGAGAGCCAGTGAATGTACACCCCCTTAAGATTTACAGAGGTTTAACTTCCTCTCTGCTTTCCTCAACATCTTGCTCCAGCATTCCACACCTAATGCCTGTCTGTGTAGAGTATACCCACTGAGTTTACTTCCCAGCCTTCGTTCCCTTGGGGCAGTATTACAGATCTAGACAGGGATCCAGCAGTGCTGCTTGATGTACACACTGGAGAGTTACAGCGATGTTAGGGAGGAAAAAGTCGCCAATTACCAATATGTCTGACAGAATACGTTTTGGGGGGTGGAATTACAAACAGACCACACCGAGCTGAAAAAGGATGAACTGATAACATGCATTTGCATATGTGGTAACGGCCAAGAACAAAAGCAAGCGCAGAACCCTTGTTTAGTTTACCTTCCTTTGTAAAACTATAACACGTATCTGTCCATGTCGGTGGACAAGAAGAATTCAAAAGTACAGCATTTCTGCGGCAACACAAGCAATCCTCCCCATTAATGTAGGTTTTGATATCGAGCTTAGTCTCAAAGTAAATCTGACACGGCCCCCGTGGCCAACACAAGCATTGGTGAAGTAACAATGTTTCCACTAGGGTCACAGCATTTGTACTGGCTGCGATTTTGCAGAATTTCTTGAATTGTATGTATGTATGTATTGTATCTTGTATGAAGAAACATACACTCTGCAAACTTGCTAGCCGACGAACTTGCAATTTGTTGCTGGCTTGCTTGCTTAACAAATTAGCTAGCTAACCGTACCTAACTATCTTGTTGCTTGTTGCTGGTTAGATAGCTTAAAAAATAGCTAGCAAACTACCTTGTTGTTGGTTGCTGACTAGATGGCTAAGTTAACTACAAACATACTGTTGGTTGCAGGCTACATAGCTTAACGAAGTTGCTAGCCAACTACCTTGCTGTTTGTTGCAGGCTAGTTGGTTATGCTACCTAAGTTTTTCCCTAAACCGAGCTATTATGGGGACCAATTTTTCAGGTGTTATTTCCTTTGTGTGGACTACTGGTCCCCAAATGTACACACACACCTGGATCACAAACTGTAGTGGTTTCATATATTTTGGATGGGATCTTGACAAGCAAGTAATCTCTTTACAGTCATTTGTTAAGAGCATATATTTTAGGACGTTAATGTATGCAGGCATTTGTACAAGCAGTCCTACAGAGCTGAATAGAGGCACAAAATGAGTGTTTGTGTTTGTTTGTACTCAATTTGCTATCAAAGTGAGGACCGGTTTGAATTATACACTAAGTGAGGACATTTTGGAAGTGCTGACCTTTTCGTCTATCCTTATGAGTTTTTTAGGTTTCAGTTTAAGTCAGAACTAAGTTTAAAATTAGGACCGGGTTTAGGTATAAGTGTAATCATTAGGTGACTTTTAGGCACAAAAGTTTGTTCATCAAGGTTAAGATTAGGGATAAAGTAAGTATTTCAGGGACTAGGTGTTAAGAAAAATATATTTTTTTAAACTACAACCTTTCTGGCCCTCACTTTGATAGAAATTTGAGTGCGTTTGTGCGAGTATAACAGTGCTGAATAGAACACCAAAAGGCGTTGTATAAATAGATGCTAAGTGACGGTAATGCCTTGACGTAAGTCATACACGTCATATAAACAAAGACACCTATTCAGGGCGCATTTGTGTGTTTCTCATGTAAAAATGGACAGGAGGGAGGTACTACGAGAGACAGAAAGGAAAAGACATGGGGAGGAGCGAGAGGTATAGGAAGGCATGGGGAGGAGCGAGAGGTATAGGAAGGCATGGGGAGGAGCGAGAGGTATAGACAGACATGGGGAGGAGCGAGAGGTATAGACAGACATGGGGAGGAGCGAGAGGTATAGACAGACATGGGGAGGAGCGAGAGGTATAGACAGACATGGGGAGGAGCGAGAGGTATAGACAGACATGGGGAGGAGCGAGAGGTATAGGAAGAAGACAGGAGAATGATAGAGAGAGACCGTGGGGGAGGGGTGGAGAGAGACACAGAGGGCTGAGTCTTTATCTGTACAATGTCATTTATATGTCATTATGGGGGGGGCTAGGAAAAAATACCTATAGCTCATCTCTTGGCAGTAGCTGTTCATTATCTGGTCACAGACATGAACCCTTCCTGCACAGAGCCAAGAGCCAAAAACAGACTCTCTGAAATTACACAAAAACACAGTAAGATCTAGAAAATCCCTAATTCCTACTGATGGGCTGGAGAGGAATTTAAAAACCAAGCCAAACTAAGGAAATTAAATTACCATTGGGCACTTTTTGGGAAGATCACACCCCCACGGGAACACATTTAACTAAGAAAAAATATGAAATGAAAAGGAATTACAGCAACAGAATTACAGTATGCATGTTAAATTCTACCCCAGGACATTTCATTGGAATGTAAGGACCAAAGGAAAGGTATTGTTAATTAATGGAATAAGACGTCCTTACTGAACACTTAGAGCTGGTTTCATGGGCACAGGTTAAGCCTAGTCTTAGACTCAAATATCAAGCTAACGATATACAATCTCAAAATAATTTTTTGATTTCAAATCCAAATTTTTGGAATAAAGCAAACAGACAAATACAACTGATGACTGTCTCAATACTCAGAGGGCACTGTAGTTAAAGAATTTAACATTTATCACTACGTAATCTTTTGAAACCTCTCTTTAATGTTGACTGTAAATTTGTTCATTTTTATTTCAGAGCGCCAGAGAGGAAGTGAGAAGAGATGCTGAAAAACAGAGCTAGATAGACATTTATAGACTGGCATAGAGAGAGAAAAACAAGAGAGGGAGAATAGAACAATAGAGGTAAGCGAAGAACAGAGAACAAGAGAAGAGTAGAACAGGAAGGGGGAGAAAGAGAGGAAATGAGAGAGAGGGGAAAGAGGGAAAGAGAGGAACAGAAAGAGAGGGATGAGAGGAACAGAAAGAGAGGGATGAGAGGAACAAACAGGGAAGAGGAACAAAGAGAGGAAAGAGAAGAGCAGAGAGAAGAAAGAGAAACAGAGCGTGAGGAAAGAAAAGAGGAACAGAAAGAGAGGGATGAGAGGAACAGAAAGAGAGGGATGAGAGAAACAGAGAAACGGAAGAGGAATATAGAAAGGGAAGAGAGGAACAGAGAGGGATGAGAGGAACAGAGAGGGATGAGAGGAACAGAGGGATGGGAGGAACAGAAAGGCATGGGAGGAACAGAAAGAGAGGGACAAGAGCCACAGAAAGAGGAAAAAGAGGAACAGAGCGAGATGAGAGGAACAGCAAGAGAGGGAGGGGGGAGAAAAGGGGAAAGGAAAGTGTTAGTGATAGACAGTGGGCTGAAACACACTGAGGTGATGGACTTCTCTAAAACTCATGGGTCGTGACTACACACACACACACACACACACACACACACACACACACACACACACACACACACACACACACACACACACACACACACACACACACACACACACACACACACACACACACACACACACACACACACACACACACACACACACACACACACACACAGACAGACTGATACACACACAGACAGACAGACACACACACACAGACAGACCGATACACACACACAGATAGACTGACACATATACACACTCATCATTACTAGTCCTCTGAGAAATAGTGAGAAAGGGAGTGAGAAAGAGAGAGTGTGTGTGTGTGTGTGTGTGTGTGTGTGTGTGTGTGTGTTTGAGAGAGAGTGAGTGAGTGAGTACTGTGGATTCTTCCATTCAGGGTTTGTGACTACTCTCCTTTTCAAAGTCTAACAAAGAAAAAGTGACTAAAGTACCAGAGAGAAAGAGTAAAAACAAAAACTGCACACAGAAAGAGAGAGGGAGAGAGAGGTGCAGATGGAAGTGGAGATGAAGAGAAAGAGGGAGATGGAAAGAGAGGTGGGGGTGGATAAAAAGAGGAAGAGAGAGAGAGAGGTGGGGATGGAGAGAGAGAGAGAGAGGGGGGGATGGAGAGAGAGAGAGAGAGGGGGGGAGGGAGAGAGAGAGAGAGGGGGGGGGGAGAGAGAGAGAGAGGTGGGGATGAGAGAGAGAGAGAGGTGGGGGAGTAGAAAAAGAGCAGTGAAAACCACTATAGTGAAAGCGACATCATGTTGCTGACGAATGACAGTAATTCAGTGACTTTATGCCTGCCTGTCATTCTCATTACCTGCAAAGTGTACAGGGGGCTTTATCTTTCACACACAAACAGTATTTGGGTTTAAAACTGCAGCTGAATTCAGAGCCAGCAGTATAAGGTCACAGCAGGCAGGCAGTACTGTAGCATGTACTGTAGCATATTCAGCCCATATTATATACGCAAGTTTATAATGTGTTATAATAATGTGTTAATAACATACCCCCCGACACACACACACCCACGCACACATATACGCACATGCTCATACACACACACACACACCCACGCACACATATACGCACATGCTCATACACACACACACACACACACACACACACGCGTGCACACACACATACACACGCGCGCACACACACGCGCGCACGCACACACACATGCACACACACATGCACACACACAGACACACACACAGACACACACACAGACACACACACACAGACACACACACAGACACACACACACCCACGCGCACGCCCACGCGCACGCGCACACACATGTACGCGCACACATGTACGCGCGCACACACACGCGCACACACGCGCGCACACACACGCGCACACACACGCGCACACACACGCGCACACACACGCGCGCACACACACGCGCGCACACACGCGCGCACACACACGCGCACACAGCGGAGAGAGTGTTTTATTTTGACCCAACACCAGAACAAGTACAACCCTGTGTACGGGAGGGGGTTGGGTCCGCCCCCATGGTCCTGATCTGCAGTGGGTGAATCTACGGGGAAGGAGCCCTACACCAAACACCACAGTCTAGGAGCACAAACACCACAGTCTAAATAAGTCATGGTAAATGTCTACAGCATGCACCACTTGAATTCAGTCGGAGTAGCCGGGAAGTGCCCAAACTGAACGTCAACAAACCCCAACGTAAGAGCAGCAGTGGTTGTCAGAACGGATAACACGTCAAAGGCGCGGTTCTGATGGATGAACCAACTGCTTTATGGATTGAGATACTCAACTTTGTATTTAAATAAAATCCATAAATACATTGTGTTTACTATAGCAGTGGTTCCCAACCTTTTTCAGTTATAGTACCACCGGCAGAATTTTGTTTGGCTTGGAGTACCCCTGAAGTACCCGCTCATGTTAATTTCAATAGTAAGCCTATGGTGTCGTGAGTGTTTTCAAGTACCCACTGTGGAGAGGCCAAGTACACCCAGGGGGCCGAGTACCCTGGTTGGGAACCACTGAAGCATACTGTATAAACCCTTGCATAGTGAAAGACGGAAAGTTAATGGAATCCATATGTTTTGGTCGGACATCTGATGTTCAACTGAATGTCAAACGTCAAATGTTTCCGTTGTTGAAAAGATAGATGGCAGTTTTTTGTTACCTTGGTTTTCAAGTCCAATTTGCTCTTAGTCTTTCCTCATCGCAGCAACTCCCAACAGCCTCGGGAGGGTTGAAGACTGAGACATATAAACAAAGCCATTTCTAACTCTAACTTATGAAAAGTTGTCGTGTTGAGGCAAAGTCAATTTACGAGACAAGTAAAAGGGCAGTTCTTAAAACCTTTATAGGTCCATAATTTCTACATAATGTTAATATAGTTTTAGACATTTAAGAGAGGGCTGGAGTTTTTTAACTCCCCAAAAATATTTTATACTCAACTGCAGGCCAAATTGATTTGACTATCCCTGATATAGTCAATATTTCATAGCATCGTCACACAGTCCTGTTAATGTATGCCGAAATTAAATATTCACAATTTTGGAACAAATGATACCTATTCACAATACTTCAGCTAGTCCCAGTCCACCTTGGACGGTTTCGCCTTATTACATTTCCACCATCTGAACTGCCGAAACTATTAAAAAAAAAGTACCCCCATAATCTCACTTCGTTCCAAACGGAAGACGACATGCAAGAAGTGTTCTGAAGAGAATTCTGCTTAAAATGAAATACTATCCTAGGACACATAAATACATCAATGTCATGTTAAAGCAGCAGCCACTCTCAGACAGCCACTATGTACCAGTAACAGAGAAAAGAGCCCTCGCAAAGACAGTCAACCAATGGAAGTGGTTTGTTTTGTAAGCCAAAATGGCATCTCTCCACACACCCATAAAATAAAAACCTTAAAACAAAATGTCAAAAGTAAATCTTGACCAAACCCATTTCAGTCATGTCAGACGGTATCAGTGACTTTCTAACTGCCACTCATTAAAGCACATCGACTGAACTACTCAGTATCCATTAGTGTCCCAGTCTCAATGACTTGCACTTCTGACCATAATGAAACTGGCTTTAATATATTGGTTTTTGGATCCAAAATGGCGGCAGTCCAAAGTGACCGCCCACGAGCGGGTCGGCGTGGGTCTCAGGGGACCGGGCAGTTGTTGGAGCGTGTGAGGAGCCCCATCGTCTAACAGCTGGAGCCCAGCCTCACCCACACTGGCTGATGGACAGAACACACATCAATGGAGAAAGTGAGAGAGAGAGAGAGAGAGGAACGAAGGACAGCAGGGCTCAGGTGGGTCTGAATAGACAACACTGATAGTGGAGAGAAGAGGGGTACAAACAGAGCTTCTCCCAAAGGGATGTGATCATTTACATGTGCTCCGTTTGAAGGACTTCGATCCAATTTGGACTTATTTGTCAGCGAGGGAGAGAGGCACACTGAATAAAAGAGAATAGAAGTAGAGAAGACAGGAAATGGGGAGGAGAGGAATAAAGAGGCACGAGGGGGAGGGAGGACAGGAAATGGGGTGGAATAAAAAGACAAGAAGGGGAGGGAGGACAGGCAACAGGGGGAGGAGAGGAATAAAAAGATATGAAGGGGACGGAGGACAGGAAACAGGGGGAGGAGGGGAATAAAAATATATGAAGGAGAGGGAGGACAGGAAACGAGGAGGAGAGGAATAAAAAGACATGAAGGGGAGGTGCATGACTGAGTGACTGAGTCAGCGAGATCAATCAGCAGTGAGAGAATGAATCCAGACAGACAGAGAGGGAATAATTTAAATGAAAGGGGGGGCGGAGCGCGGATGCAGACAGGTCAGAAGGGGACAACATCGTTAGCTAAAAGAGGAGAATGGCAAGACCATGATTCAAACACACGTGCGCGCACACACAGACACACTTTCAAGTTGTTAGATCCCATTTGGCAGTAGAGGACTGTGTGAGAATGCGACAGACTTCAAAAAAGAGACGGATTGATGGTTGGGGAGATGATTTATGGGGTGAATTATTGAGAGATCAAATGTTCACAAGACAGACAGAAAACCAGAGATATAGAGCTAGAGAGAAAGAGCGAGACAAAGAGAGGGGAATGAGGGGTCTAGAAAACCTGCCTAGGATCTGTCAGAGCTGGGCTGTGGAATTAACCTGAACACCTTGAATATAACGATCTTCCAAAAGGTTTTTTCTTCCCCCTCTTCAATTCTCCACTTCTGTCCACAAATATGAGTAGAGGAGGAAACAAAAAAATGATTTGGGAACATGTTAACACAATATTAACTTTTAAAAGTTTGAATTTCACTGGGCTGGTAATTTAAAGGCATTCCTTCACAATCAAAACATGTGTCTGACTTATAGCAATTCAACAAAGGCCTCTTTCAAATCGATAAACTGGTTTCTAGGGGAAGGCGCTCTTTAAAGAATATAAGTGAAAGCAAACATTTAAGAACACTGTTGACGATGATGACTTTTCAAATCTAATGTATTTTCCACAGATTTCATATTTTTTCAATTAAATTTACAATTGAAATTCCGATTTAAAAGAGTATCTATTAGTTAAAGAACCAACAAGTCTATACGGAAGGGAGCTATGAGGTCCCTCTCTATTAATAATTTACAAAATGGGGCAAACATTTGAAATACAGCATGCATATTTCTAGAATATATTACAGATGCAAGGCACCAAATAATGCATAGGTCAGAATTAGGCCAATACCCCCTAGTTCTTCAAATAATACACCGTCCTTCTTCAAATAATACCCCCTAGTTCTTCAAATAATACACCGTCCTTCTTCAAATAATACTCCCTAGTTCTTCAAATAATACACCGTCCTTCTTCAAATAATACCCCCTAGTTCTTCAAATAATACCCCCTAGTTCTTCAAATAATACACC
>JACXGI010017820.1:0-13948 GCA_016801175.1 Esox masquinongy
CAACACACATGTGCCATGCTCTGCCAACACACATCTGCCATGCTCTGCCAACACACATGTACATGGAAAAAGAAGAATCTCACAAAGCTGATGAAACAAACTACTTAGTGTTGACTAAATAACCATTTATCCGTGTGGTGTGGTACCTCCTGACGCCTCCCCAGATTCTCAGGCCCATCTTCTCCGTGATCATTTCCAGCACCCTGTCATACTGGCCCAGTATACGCTGGGGGAGCAGCAGCCTAACAGCTGGGTTCAACACATCGCCGTTCGCCACCACGCTGAGAGGAGATCACCAGGACACCGTTAAAGAGGAGCGTCGCCCCCTGTGACCCTATTTTCTGTCTCTGTGCGGCATTATCTCCCAGTTATATCTGCGAAGTCACGCAGGTGTGACTTTTAAGAACGTGTGTTTTTATTGGGCACATTTTTAGGAGTCATTGTAGTGAACTGCAAGTGATGAATTTTTAATTAAATACAATATAAAAATGCACTTTTAGCCACTGCTGTAGGACGCCATTTATATCAAACTTTGATTTAGTGAATATAAAAAGCACCAGGCCTTTGATGCATTCTGTGATTTATGGCCACTGGTTGAAAAAGTGGCGCTGTCGAGCAAAAACTGGCATTGGATTACACACAATTGTGGCGGTAGAGTCCCGAGCTTTGTATTCACACAAACACAGACACATTGACAAAGGGAACGTCCAGGGTCAACTCACAAAATCGCACAGGGTTCTTTGATGGGTTTCAGAAATCTTGCTGATGCGATGATTCGGCTCTGGGGCAGCGGTTTAGCCTGTGTAGAATATTAAAGCTGTGTTACACTGGTTCCGTTCATTTACACACACACTCAGTAACCGGCCAATATAGTATCTCAGCTCAAAGTCATATTTTTATCACCAAAAGAATTAATTCGTCAAAAAAAATTATATAGCATTTTCGACAGACAGGCATGAATGCATAGTATCAGATGAGCATTGGGAAGCCAAGAGGAGAGTGTGGGTTTCATGAATATAATGCCCTGTTAAACTTTCCATTACACTAGATACCAAATGGCACCCTAACGTCTACACAGGAGAAAAAGTGCACTACATAAAACTGTGGGACACACATAGTAAATAAAATTTGGGACACACATTGTAAATAAAACACTGTGTGCGTGGGGGGAGGGGGTGCATGGTTGGTAAAACACAGTATCATAACTGCCACAGAACCACGATTGTTATTTAGAGACGTATTCAAGATTTGCTCCATGAATTAATTCATAGTCACCGATCCGCCAGGAAAGTGTTTATTCACAAACCACAAAGAAGTTGATTAAACCCCAGCACCACAGCTCATGCAGCTGCTCTTTCTCAAACAGACACAAAAATGCCAGGGCTTCTTGTGAATGAATGTTGACATGCAAAACCTCCTGAAGTACAATAATGTCATCAATAAATCATTCAAAACAGTTGTGGTCTACTAGTGAGGCAAGACCCGTGAGCAAGGACCAGTAGAAAACTTGACACTGTGACACTTAGTTGGTAAAGTGATTCAGAGTGGGCGGTTTTGCCACATGGCCACGTACCTGCACTGAATTAATTTGAAGCATCCTTTTCTTTTTGGATCCTATCTGTGAGTAACTGCAATTGCAATGTTGTGAAAAAGTTAAATTGTAAAACTTTTCAGAGATTAAAGAGGCTACATTAGTCATAACAGATGTCATAGCAGCGCGGGCCACAGCAACGGATGTGAAGCGATGTAAATCCTCTTTCTGTTTCCCATTAGTAATCGATGAGATTCAGGTAGATTGTATTTTAAACTAACTGGACCCAAAGGACCCGGTCTGTAACCCAGTTGAATTGTCAAAATGGGACTATATCCATACATATCCATGACAACAGTGAATTGAGCTTAACTTGAAACGTGACCGTGACCGGGAAATGTGAACGTCAGTATCAATCCATATCAATTAATAATTCAATAACCTACATACATGAATTAATTAAACAGAAAAATATTAAACAAACACGTATGCAGACAAACACACGAAACACAATTTATTTAACTACTCACTCCAGTTTCTTGAATTTCTCTCTGCCGGCGGCGACATATTGTTCGCCGCTCTGCAAATGGTCCAGACAGGCCACCCGGTGCCCCATTCTGGGTGTGTAAATGTTCCGAACAGCTCCAAACCGAGCTTGCACACCCCCGGTGACTTCCCGAAGAAAAGTGTCAAAATTGCACACCCGCTTTTGGTTTACCACTAACCGACGTGCCTCGTAAAAGGGATCTCCATTTCGATACACGAAAATGTTCTTCACCACAGGTTGTGATAGAAAATTGGGCTTTTCAGAGTTCATGTCTGTGGTAAAAGTGTTCATCAAGATCATACACCCCAGGCCATTTTATTAATATGGAGATCCAATTTCAAAGTCAACCAGTGTTCCAGAATGGGACCTCCGTCGTGATATATAGTGCTCCACCGTATCCTAACGTTCGGAATGTATCAGTCGAGTTTTTTCACCGAGCACGCAGCGGGCTCCGTTTTTTATACTTCAGTGCAAGCGCGTGCCCGGTAATGCCCAGGTGACAACTGAAGTCTCGTGCGTACAGTACAGTTGTCCTCCTGTGCGGTGAGGAGGGAACGGGGGCATCGTAGGAAAGAGGGTGTTGGGCGGTTTCTATAGAAACATGCGCGCGGACACACATAGGCGGCACCTATCTCATTGACAGTTGTAACTATACCACCGCAAGCAACAGGTGGGCCCATAAACAATCAGAACAGTAAAAAAGCATATGCTACTTAAAAGTAAAATAGTAACTTACAATTGTTTTTTTTCTCTCCAACTGGATGTTTTAATAAAAAAAATAAATGTTTATGAGAAGTCAGAAACAGGTCATTCAGCAATGCCACGGAAATTTGCTAAGCTTTTGCTAACTTTCTTTCTCCCAACAATATTAGGCTACAGTAAATTCACCACTTTGAACATGCTTCAATGGCTCGTATAGGATTAAGAAGTTACCCTTTTTTTCCTGCACATTATTCATAGCGGTTCAGGCGTTTTCTTCCTTTTTCCTCTATATTATCAATACATTAGACCTATGTGTGAATTTAGTCTTGACGAGCCATCCAGAAACGGAACTGTAGGAGTGTTCTGGAGTATCTGCCCCTAGACCCTAAGGTCAACTGTGATAGGCCTACGTATATTTTTGGAAAATAAATCACACTGGGTTCAAAGGGACACATTTTAATTTTGTTCCCGGACACGTCTGCTTAATCGCCAGCGGCCATTTTGACAAGTAATCTGACTAATCAAAACTGATATTTCTTATAAATTACATTTATATTTGTCAATTGTTTTTCTTAATATATGTTCTATTTCAATTTTGTATGTGTTTTATATTGTGTAAAACAGGGCTCAGCTGCAAAAGAGACCTTGGTCTCAGTTGATTTCTCTGTATAAATAAAGGTAAATTAAATAAAATGAATAAGTTAAATAAATTAATAATGTTTATTCACAAACCACAGTGAAGTTGATTAAACGCCGACACCACACCTCAGGTTAATAAACAAACAATCTTTTTATTTTATTTTTTATTAAACTGTTATTTTGCTGGATGCTTTGTTTCAGATCAAGAAACCAATTCTGGAATTAACTCTAGACAGCAGGTGGGCAGTGAGGTAATGAATGAGAGCAGTCAAGCAAAAACACTTACAATAAGATATGAATGTGTTGGCATACAGTACTCAGACACACTTCTATCCAGGGCAATCTAATATTTCTTGACTGCAGTAAAGGTAGTTCATGCAGTTCATTTATTTCCTGTTTTCCAGACAGTGTAAAAGAAAATACAACAAACTGTTCAGCAGGTGGCAAGCTACCGGCCTGTTCAAAGTACAAGCTACCGGCATGTTCAAAGTACTGAATAAATGTTGATTCTGGTATTTTATACCTGATTCAGAATCACCCTTTCTATGACAAAATCCAAAAGTGTTCTGATCATTTTAAAAGTTATCGACCTGGATCCTTTGAAAAAATGTATAAAGATAGAATAGATAGAACCAAAGTATCCATTGAAGTAATTTACCCATTCTATTCATTCCATTTCCAGACATTTGATCGTCATAGATTATGTTTGAAAAATAGCCCCCCAGGGATGAGGTTACAAATCATGCAAACTGATGTGGGAGTGGTAAGGACGTTCACCAATCAAGTTCAAGTCCAGAAGTTCTGTCATATCCTCATCTAAGGGTTGCCTGAACAGACACAAACTAAGAACAGTAACAGTTTAGTTAGTGTTCATGTGCCTGTGTGGAGTGGAATAATTGGCAAATGTGTCCCCCGACCTGTCAACTATTCTGAAATGTTTTGGTGGTTAATGGATGCTAGTTTTCTGGGTAGGGATGTGTCTTCTCCACTGTCAGCTGACCTACGACTCCCATTGAGGATCCTTCTGAAATTCCAAAATTCAGATAAAATCAGTGTGCCAGTCTGGCTGGATATTGAATACACTGTCAAAACGAATGCTGCCAGCCTAGTGAAAAAAACAACAGTTGAAGGCACACCAATAAAATGGTACACATTTAAATAAAATGTTTTGAAAAGATGGAGCCCTGAAACTTAAAAAATATATTTAATTTTAGATTTAATGAGACATCTGGGGACCAATTGGAAGATCTCTGTTGGATCCGGTTGGATCCCGGAAGAATGGAAAACATGTTTGTTTTTGCGAGACTGCATGGGTGGCGTGACAACTGAAGCCCAGACAGGTTCACACCGGGCATGCTATAACTGTGAGGTTAGCTGGCCATACACAACATGACAGCGAAATTAGGGTTTCCCAAAAAAAAGTTACTATTTTTAATTCTGTTACTTTTCATGTTCAGTGTGTTGAGGCTTGTTGAAATGCTCTTTAAATTATGATTGGACTTGGTTTGAACGCTAAGCTGGCACACCTTATTCACTTACAGTAGTAGTACGTAATTATCAAAACTTTTCTTGTGGGTTGGAGTTTTGGGAAACCAAAGGAAACCCTGAGTTAAATCAGTAACTTGTTGAATGCTTAAAAATGTCTCTGTTAATACCATCAAAAATAATGTTTTCTTGTTATGTTTTCTTACTAACTTTGCAATTACATTCAATTAAAAAATATACTTTTTTGTAACCAAGGACCTAAACGAATAGCTATCAGTGTGTTAAAATCAAGTTCTTGATCTTAATTAATATTGATAATTTGAAACCATCTATATCGCTGCAAAGTAGTTCACCCCACTAACACAAATCACATATACACAGACACAGTATTTATCCAGCTCTACACAGCTTTCAGAACCCTCTAAGATGCTATCAAATGATTATCATGGCTGCTTCTGTATTTTCGCTGTGTGTCATTTCTGACAAGACCACAAGGTGATGCAATAATACTGTTGTTGAAACAGTCTTTCTCCTTCCTGCTCTCCCTTCCTCCCTCGTTCTCGCCCCATCCGTCCTAGTTGATGCAATAATACTGTTGTTGAAACAGTCTTTCTCCTTCCTGCTCTCCCTTCCTCCCTCGTTCTCGCCCCATCCGTCCTAGTTGATGCAGTTGCCATAGACTCTCATATCAGAACAGAAAGCCTGTTTTAAGTCTCAGTGTGTTGTCATTTCTTAACAGTGAAACCAATATGTATACAAATACCCTGAAATAAGAAGCTTAGATTCAACTCTTTATATTCTGGGTAGTAATGGGGTGTGGGAGTTGAACTAAGCTCAAGGCTTCTTCAAGACTCCATGGAATTAATGTATACATCAAAAGACTGACGTAGCAACAACCGGTTCTTCTATGACTACATTAAGGCAGAAATTGAAGATAGTGAATAAAACCAATTAGGTTGTCATAAAGCAATGCCAGTATACAACTATATGTCTAGCCTTCAGAGAGAAATAAGCAACACCTTGTTTTCCTCTCTACTCTGTATATGCTTTTAGCTTCCACTGATGTTGCTGCGCATGAAATCACCCATAATTGGTGTCGTTTATTGGCTGGCCATAGTAATGGCAGCAGTTAAACTCCATCCTTGGGTAGACTCAAAGTGCTGGGTAATTGTTCTGCCCTGACAACAGTGGAGAGGAAGAGGCAGGAGGGGTAGAGAAACAGATTCGGGAAGTAAGCCATGCCTCATCAGCACAGGTGATGACAGATTATGATGACACAAAATCACGGGCCAGTTCCACAAGGATTCCCTGTCGGAGCTTCACGTACGGAAAATCTTTCTGATCGGCTCTAAACCTTGTTCCCTCATCCATGATCAGTTAGCTTTATATAACCTCAAAATGAAATATCAACCCAGTTATTATGGTCTTTAACATCCCCCCTTTATTTTACAAGAAACAGAGGTGTTCTTTGTCATACAATGTAAATGAACTTCTGTGATCAATATCTGCTCGAAAATGGCTGAGAATAAAAACATTAATGCTGTTCTTATAATAAACAATATTTATAATAAGAGCAGCAGGACACACTACCATGTCTCCTTTTTCCGACAGCTTAGACATTGTTAGAGTCCCAGTTTGTTGTGCGTCGTGTGGTAGTGTATTGTACTCCTGCCATAATGAACCGAGTGAATTCAGGGCCATGTTTGCTGTGTGGAAAAGGCCAGACCAATTATGTTTACTGAGCTGTTGATGTGTTTCTTCTAGCAAACATTAATGTCTGTCACCTCTCTTGAGAGATGACAAAATGCTGTTATTAATTTTGTATTGATCCAACAGAACAACCTTGATTGCATGTCAGATGAGGTTAAACTGATTCATATGCATAGGCCCACACTATGGGGAAACCCTAATAACTAAGTACAAAAATACACTGAGAAAAAACCCCTGCATGTTATAAAACAGCTCAATGCGATTGAATAATCCATAGAACTAAATATTGTCTGGGAAACACCAAGAGCTAGCTATCTAAATTACAGACATGGAAAAACAAAATTTTTACCCAGTTACAATAAATAAGGACAATCCAATGAATGATAATTGAAAACAGTTATTGAAAAAATATTTTAAAAAATACAGGACAAAATACAAACCCTTCAACTGAAAATGGCCTGTGGTGTTGATGATATGCTAAGCCAAATGCTAAAATGTACCAAATAATAATTCTTAAAGGTGCACTTCACTCCGTGGGGATCCTTAGATGGTTTGTATCATGACTGAGAGATTTCTGGGTCAGTGACATTTGTTTCTTACGTAATAGACGAGAAGAAGCATTGAAATAGATTTAGCGTGTTAACACACTCCACTACGTCACAACATGTACTGAAGGACTAAATAGATCTGAAAAATGTGTGCTGTTTTGTTTTCTTTCATTTCGAAAAACCTCCAGTTTAAAGCGACCTCGCTGGGATAAAATTTTATGTGTAGTCACGGCTACCATTGTTTGCAAATCTATTAAATGTTCCAGGTGTCAACGTCTGTCCTCATTCTAAAACACTACAACTCTGAAGGGGTGGTATTTCATAGAACTATCAACCAGATTTATTGGAAAGTTAGAAAAGCATGAATTCATTCGTATTCTCAGATGTCCGTTTCATTAGGGAGGCGGTACCTAGGTTTGCTGAGAACTATGTTGGAACTTTTACTTTTGGACCGACAAATTAAGTGGTTTATTCTGGATTCTACAGGAAAACTCAAAATTGCTCAGTCTAGATTGTGTTGTATTTTTATGACGCAAATGTATTATTGCCAACTTTACTAATTAGTACATTAAGTAGGTGAGCTATTGTGAAATTCCCCTTTAAACTCATCAACATTACCTTTGTCCCGTTGAGATGGGTTCATAGACATGACGAAATTGGGGATAGGAGAAAAGGGGGGTAAAAACGTAAAAGTTTTCAAAAAATCTTTTGAGTGAGAGAACATTTCCTAAGTGAAAACAATATCTTAGGCAAACGTAAAATTGGCCAAAATAAAGAACACATTAACCAAATATTTTCCACTTGCTTCGGCAATGTAAACAGGTGTTTGCCATGTGTTGGGCTGTATACTTATCGTGAAAACCCCATACAGTAAGGCTGTACATTCTTAGAATACTAAAGATATGAATCACCTGTCAAGCTTTTATTTTTTAGATTTACAGTACAAAATAATCCAACATACACAAGGCATCAACTCAAACAGGAAATTATGTCATATTATCTTGCAAACGATCAACCAATA
Organism: Esox masquinongy; assembly: GCA_016801175.1. Classification (NCBI taxonomy): domain Eukaryota; kingdom Metazoa; phylum Chordata; class Actinopteri; order Esociformes; family Esocidae; genus Esox; species Esox masquinongy. Next base: position 8,184 of record JACXGI010017820.1, read on the forward strand.
ATACAAGTCCCTCAGAAGTTCACGCATAATAACACCATAACACCGTATATAGTCAGTTACATTACACACAAGTCCTTTAAAATGAGAAAAAAAACAGCCTTTAAACACACAGTACCAGCCAAAGGTTTGGACACACCCATTCAAGTGAGTAACCAAACCTTTGACTGGTACTGTAGATTGGAACACTCCCGTAAAGCATTAAATCTCTGCGCTTTCTTGACAAATTTAAATATAATATTGGATGTTGCTGTTTTTGTATCAAAAAAACCTGGTTGGAAACATTTGACGCTAAGCTTTTCAAGACATTACTACACACATTAAAATATTTGAAAACATGAGAAAAATGTATTTTCTTGGTAACCCCAGAGCAGTATATGTGTATAGATGGCTCGGAGTAGCATATCCTAAATGTTTCTACTTTATCATCTTTGGTTGCTTGAATTCTGTTGCACGATACTATGATATTGTGTGTGTTGCAGATGTCACCCCATTCCCATCCTGCAAAAATATTTGACTAGGGCTCTAGAATAGGGTGAGGTCACTTCCTCTAATACTGCACACTTGTCATGGAGAAAAATGTAGCTTTGCCAAACTACCGATCTTATTAATCATTAACTGTATTGGTCATGTTTATTGGATAAACAAACAAAATGGTTGAGACAGGCAGCAAATATTGTGATGTGTAAGGGTTTTGAACAAGTAGTTCACTATTTTACAACATGATGTTAGACAGTTTCTCTCCTTGAAAGGAGGCTGTTGGCGAGGTCAAAAGTAATCCGTAGACAGTTTTTTTTAAACAGCCACTACAATCGTCAGCTAACTTTACCCACCATTAGCTTAATATTTGTGAAAAGATGGTGGTTTAGTTTAGTTGTTTCTTAAAGGTCATTTGTCCATAATTAAACATGTTCAAATGTCCCCATCACTACCATTAATTTTGTGCTAGGATGGGCTTTATAGTTGTCAAACATTTGTATTGGCTGTTTCAATAAACAACTAACTACAGATTGAAATTTTTTTCTCTGCCCATAGATTGCTTCAAAGGTTACGGACCATCAAACTAACATAACAATGTAAAATAGTGAACTTAGTTAAACTTAGTTAACGTTTTGAGGTACTGTATGTTGTCATTCTGACATTTCTCCCCACTCAAGCCTCCATGAAGGATTTGAAGAGTGCTGTGGTGAAACACTGTTCATTTTTTAACACAATATTTGTATAGATACAGTAGAATGAAGGAACGCAACATTTTGGAATATTGGCCATGACATATTGTTTTTGAAATAAATACTGTATCCGTAGTTTTCTCTACAGTCGATAGTCATATGATGCTTATTCATACCAATCAAAGGCTATTTCTCAGCCCACAAAACGAACATATAAATACATGAATATATTGGATGGACAACCTTAGCCATCACCATAACAGTCATTGTAAATAGAGTTAAGACTTATATTTATTAATGTATTTATTGACCAAATGTCAACAACTGTGTGATCTAGATCACAGCACATAGCCACACGTCCATTGACGAAATTAAAGACCGCTACAACTTTACAGCTTTGTTGGCACTTAAAACAATTCTCTCTGTTCTTGGTATAGTATCTCTTCACGTCCAGTGGTCCTCCTTCTGTCTTCCATCCTTCCATCCATCCCATTACCACTCCATCCTCCATGTGAACAGATCTCTCCGCCCCATTCGCGTGCTCAGATCACAAGCCAGTGTTGGAGCTGTGAATACCAATGATCAATACCAAGTAAAAAAACACTCTTTTATGACTAAAAAAACATCTGCATCCTAAAGGCACAGTAGTATTTCAGTAAAGTAAAGTTAGGAAAAGTACAGAAAAGTCAATTAAATCCAAGTGAAGTGCGATGGTTAGCTTACCGTGAACCTCCTCACTTCCCCGTTGTCCACCAGGTGGTGCTCATGTTCCGGCGTTATGGCGTAGGCTAGCCTCTACAGAAAGGCGGGAAGGGAATCAATCACCAAATAAAGCAATTGATCTTTACTTTACAAGTCATCGTCAATTACCAAACTGGATAGTTATGTTTGCTATAGATGCAACTCACAAACCAGAATGCTCTGGTACTGAAAGTGTCACTAATCACATTTCCAGGAAATGAAGGGAACGTTTACTCTAAACATCAACCAATAGTTTTCCTTTAGTTTAACGTGGTGAGACCTTTTGGTGTCAGTAAAATGAATTATAAAAGAAATGGAGATGTGAATGCCTTCATCACTGTTTTGCAGTACAGACAACTCTGGAATGGCATGACGTCTGTTGGACTACAAAATAAATATGAAGAACTTCACAGGGTGGTTGAAAGGGCACAGAATTTAGATTTTGCTCCAACCTAATAATGGCAACTTACATAAACCTGACTCACATCATAGAACGGTGTATTCAAATCTGGACCTTGAAAGCCAATTCAACATTGTTTCATTGCACCCCTCTAATCAGGGACACATTAAGATCTCGGACACCAGGTGGGTGCAATTAATTATGCAGAAAAAACAGCAAGCTTGGGACATCGGGGGCTATGATTTGAATACCCCTGTCATTGAACGTCCCAGGGCAAAGTGCACATCTTGTAGACAGAGGAATGTCAATAAAGCCGACTTATATAAACCTGACTCACATCACAGAACTTCCCAGGCAAGGTGCACATCTTGTAGATGGCGTAGAGAGGCACCATGGACATTGAGGAAATGGCCAGACACCAGCCAATCATGTTAGCCCACATAGGAAAGGTGTACTCCCCGTAGTTAGGAGGGTTGAAGGTAGCAAAGCTCACGACCACCATGAACTGGGGAAACAGAGGGCTGGGGTTAGGACACCGTTATCTAAGACAGTCACAATACTGAACTTAAGGTAACTAATCGAAACGGCTAACTTGTTGTTACGCACATAGCTTTAGCTATACTAACCAAAAGAAAACAAGGACTGACAAACTTCCAGCACAGTCTCCAGTACAGGCCTGGCCTCTGGCCGATCATCTCCTCAATGTCATCACTGAACCGATCCACTCCTGAAAGGAAAAAGTTGAAAACGTGGCAGTTAGATAGCCCGTGAGTAATCGCTAAGTATGTGCATTCCATTGGACACAAAGGAATGTTTAAACCACGCCACACAGGAATCCTGTAGGGTGAAACATAGTTGTGCAATTATTTGCGTAACTATGTAATTTATAACCAGTCTAAAATGTGTTTCATAGGTCTCCACATTATTGAGGAAACAGCAGGACATTTACAATAAAAAGACGTGATGTTCACGTTGCCCTGGCATGTTTAATACCACCAGCATCAAATCCATTTCCTCATTTATAGTTAAATCCTTGTTCTACCTTCCCTCTTTGTTCCAAGTCCCTGCCTGGGAGGTATCTCAAAGCCGGGGCAGAAAATCAATGTGACGGGCAAATATGGGGGTTGCGAGGTGTTCAACTGGAGGGCATCGGGGCCAAAGCCACCTGTCTTCGGTGATGGAGCTAAGGAAAAGGCCCAGAGCAGCCTGAAGCTAGAGTAGTCTGTCGTGGGAAGTCTGAGGTCACGACGACAGGATAGCAAGCTGACCACCCCAACCTCAGAGTCATTAGTTTTGATAGACACACACTCATGCAACAAACGATTGCACACAAACCTACAACTTGACCCACTACATTGATCTAAGCAAGATCAGATCAGAGCAGCTTTCTGAGAAAAACACATGTATGAACTTTGGAGTCTCTTTGTTTTTTTATGAACTTTAAAGTTGTTATGCCTGTGGCGTTTTAAGTGACAGCTGAAACGTCTTCTGGGAAATGTTGCTCATGCATATTACAGCCTCAAGAATTGTACAGTTAATCCAAAATACAGTACCTGGAAAATCAAGATAAATCAGAAATTGATTTGAAAAATTCCAGGAACTTTCCTTTACTTATCTGGTTTTTCAGGAATTTTGTTTGGAGAACACAATTTATTGCTTATTATTTAATTAATTCCAGAAATCCTCCAACCAGTTTTTTTGTGAAAACTTCAATTTTGAGAAAGTTACCAATTTTTCTAATTTAGAAGTACTTGGCATTAGTATAAAATTAATTCAGCCTAGCTTACATTTTTGGTATATTATCATCAGGAGCACTAGATGCAAACTAAAAGATAAATATTTTGGATAACAAACAATGATCAACCTGACCTCACGGCATTTCGTAAAACGGTGTACGTATTTCCGAGACACTCAATTTAGTATGACATGTTGAGTTATGTTAGAATAAGCTACAAATGGCAGTCATTTATTCCATTCATGTTACAAATTTGTCAAAACATATGTTACAAATTTGAAAAAGGTATGATACACTACAAAACAGCAAACAAACTATGCTATGACCAAGTTTAGGGTTATGCTTAGGTAATAAGGTGAAGTTATGTATTAGGGTTATAGTCATGGTTAGGGTTAATGGTCAGTTCTGAGATTATGGTTAGGATTAGTTTGTGATTCCGTATAGTTAAGGTTTAATGTTTGTGAAAGGCTGAAAATAATAACTAATACGTATCTCTTCATGGATTCGGACTCTCAGCCTTTTAAAATAATAATCTGTGGCTGAGAATATATCATCCTAGTCAAAATGTCCCCGATGTACATATAGTATTCTACGTCTGGTCGAAACCACGCTGCCAAACTATTTCTCCAATAGTGTATGTTCATTATCAATAAACTGCTATTTGGGCCTGATCTACCGTTGTCCACTCCAAACACCAGAACATCGAATGCCAATATGGACCAGCCACTCTGAGGGGCTGGGAACACTTCAGAGACAGGCCTTTCCTTCCTGTCATCCTGTAAGTAATGAGACGGTGTTGTTCCGAGGCACAGCAGAGCCACATCCAGACTGATATCCCATCACACCTGATCACTGGGCTAATGGGACATCAGCTCGCTTGGACATGGAGAGCTTGGAGTCCCCCCCCCCCTCCCCGCCCACATCAGAGGGAGTCTCCCCCCCCCCACTATGCGGGAGTCCTCCTCCATCCTCCGTCCCGTTCTGCTTCACCACCTCGGTTTACCGTAAAACCAGGCGATGCCGATGGCCTCGATAAGCACTCCGAAGAGGATTGACGTCCCGGCAGCGAAATGGTCCAGCAGAGTGAATACATAGATCCCGCCCTGAAGGAGGAGAGGAGAGGGGGATTTGTTTAGACAATCCGATTATGCCCAGATAAGCCCTGGGCTGTAACGTGTGACTCCCAGCGGTGTCTGGGATAAGTAACATTTCGGTGATGTCAGTAAAGTCATTGCTCCTACATTGGTGACGCAGAACAGCGAGATGAGGAAGGTGGACACGACGATGAAGAGGGTGAAGAGCTCCCGGTGTTTGTGGAGGAACTTGAACTCATCAATCAGCCCAGTAATCACCGACTCCATCCCTCCCATCTGGACACCGGACACAAGACATGAGTGTCAATCAGCCGTTAGAGCAGGGCTGAAGCAAAAGCCTGCACATTGCCGTGGCTCGTGTGAGGGAATTATGCAACGTCGTTAGATAAACTGATGGGGCTGTTCCACATGCTATTTAAGGGCAAAGAGTGGGTCTGATACTAGTGTTAACATGCTTTTTAAGGGCAAAGAGTGGGTCTGATACTAGTGTTAACATGCTTTTTAAGGGCAAAGAGTGGGTCTGATACTAGTGTTAACATGCTTTTTAAGGGCAAAGTGAGTGGGTGGGTCAGTGGGTGGGTGAATGGGTGGGTCAGTGGGTGGGTGAGTGGGTGGTTGAATGGGTGGGT